>JAQZBX010032130.1:0-25998 GCA_029593785.1 Cabassous unicinctus | reverse complement strand
TTTATTTATTTATTTTTAATAATAGCAGGTAAATTAAACTTTAATTAAAAAACAAGGGACAAAATAGTCATTATATACTGATAAAATTTGCTAGGAATGTCCCTTCTATTTTCTTTGCTTGTGATCATTTTCCAGAGAGTTGAAATTGTTGCTTTTAGACAATTTTCTCCAATTTTTAAATATTTTGGAGGGAATGGATATGATAATATCTTCACTCCCTGATAGCCATAGTATCACCCCTTCTTTTATTATTATTATTTTTAAAAGATATTTAGATTAAATAAATGTTACACAAAAGTTATAGGGATTCTGAAATGCCCCACTCCCCACACCTCCCACACCCTCCCACAAAAACATCATTCATTAGTGTGGCACATTCATAGCAATTGATAAATGCATCCTGGGGCTTTGCCATTAAGCATGGACCATAGTTCACATTGTAGTCTACACTCTCTCCCACACAGTTATGCATGATATGTGATGATATAAAATGGCCTGTATCTGTCATTGCAACATCACTCAGGATGATTTCCAAGCCCCAAAAAAGCCCCTGTTTTACAACTGTTTTTACCCCTTCTTACCCCCAGAGCCTCTAGTGGCCACTAGCTCCACATCAATGTTGTAATTTCTTCCATTGCTAGAATCACAGTATGTCTATAGTAGAATACCAGTAAGTCCATTCCAGTCCATATCTCTTCCTCCAGTCCTGAGGATTCTAGGATGGTGATGTCCACTCCACCTCCAATTGAGAGGGGGCTTATATCACATGAAAAAGATGGATGGGACTGTCCTGCCTGCAGGAGCAACTTTTTCCATTCCAAGGGATGGCCATTGTCCAGCATCATCTCCCAGCCAGTTGTCCTGGGTGACTGCAATGAGCTGTAAATTAGGTTTTGCAGCTTCACCGAGCTTCTGGCCCCAACTGGCACATGGACAGCCCAAAGACTCGAGTCTCTGGACAGGCACCTGCAAACTCCAGCACCAAGTGTAGGTTTAAATAGAAGGGACAGATGAGCCATGTGCAGGGAAGACATAATTGAGTCCAACTCTCTCACTCTCAGGAGCACAAACTCCAAAGTAGGGCCCACTGACAAGGTACCAAACTCTAGAGCTATCTGTACTGACCATAGGACCTGGGAGTCTCCAGAGCCCATAAGAACCCCACTATTTGGGGTGTATGCACTTTGGAAGTCTATGAGATCCTGCTGAGATATGGGTAAGCGTTACCTCTGGGATAACCTCCTGACTCACTTTGAAGTCTCCCAGCCATTTAAAGTCATTTGTCTTTACATTTCTTTCCCCATTTTTTGAGGTCTTTTTCCAGTTGCATTGCTAGTTGGTGCTTGGTAGCAATCCCTTGGTACCAGGGAGGATCATCCCCAGAAATCATGTCCTGCACTGGGGGGAAGGCAATGCATTCATATGCTGAGTTTGGCTTAGAGAAAGTCCATATTTGAGCAACAAGGAGACTCTCAGGAGGCAATCCTTAGGTACCCCATAACAATAGGATAAGTTTCACTTTCAAGAGCAAAGACTCATAAGCCTAGTTATCAATATCAAGGGCCCATCAGTGGATCATCCTCCTTCACCAGTCACTGCCCCTGCACTTGGGGCACTGTTGCTGCTCCCTTAGAGAATGTGGCAGAGCCCTCCAGGAAGGGAATTCAGTATTCTCTCACTTATTGTGTGAGTTTTCACCCACCGTGAAAATGCCCTGTGAGCATTTGAACATTTTTATATACCTTATATGTATGCTCAAGTGAACATCCTCCCAAGCATCCCCCATCCCTGACACCCCACACCAACAATCTCCCTTGACCCAGTTGTAACCCTTCTGTGACCCAAAGCTTCTTCAAAGATGAAGCCATTAATATAACTGAATACAATTAATAGGAAAATGAAATAATAATGATAATATTAAATAGAGATAAAATACATAAAAATTTAAAAACAAAACTAAAAATGAAATCAAATTAAGATTAGGATATTTAAAAAGTGAAAACCATTAGAAAATTTGTTTTTTTGATATTTTGCCTTTCATCACTACAATACCTAGTGTCCTGTCTGTACCATGGCACCTTCCCCCACTCATACCCCAATGTCTCACTATTTTTTTACTTTATTTTCAAAGAACTTTTAGGTGAGAGCAAAGTCACACACAGTATACAGGAGACTTTCATATACCCAACATCCTCCTCCATTCCTCCACTCCATGTTAATACCTTTTTACATGTGGATGGTAGCTTTGTTATACGTGATATACAAATAGTGAAACATAGCTACTAAACATGGTCAATGGTTGACATTATGGTTTACAATTGTTTAGGCACCTTAGAATGCCTCATCTTTTATAAATTGCCAAGCAGTACTATTTATTGTATAACTAACCTGGGGCACTGTAACATACCCTGAACTAAGAATTATTTTGTCTTATCCTTGCTTTATACTAACTTAAAATCAAGAATTCCATCTAAAACACATTGGTACCGTTTCTGAAACCCCTGGACTTTCCCCATCAAATCAGAAATTAGATGGGAATATAAACCTTTAAGATGTAGGATGGGGGATAATAAAAGTAAATCTAAATGTAGACTGAAGCCTTTTGTAAATATTGTAACTACTGGGTATAAATTAGAAAATACAGCATTTTGTCCCACAAATTGTTAACTTGTAAAAAATACATAATTGCTGCTAAAAAATTAGAGTGCTGTTACACTTAAGGAAAGTTGGTACCATGTTTTAAAAATGAGATCTTGTGCCATAAAGACAGCTGAACTAAATATAAACTGTAGTTCACAAATTAACACTGTGAAGGGAATGAGTACAGTAGAAAGTATCTTAGCAAATGATGTAATTTAATTCTAAATTATGTAGTGTGATCAAATATGATCATCCAAAATTTTATATTTTTCTTTGTACTGATGTTATGTATTCTGGGAGGTTTTACAAAATGAAACATTTAAAATTCCACAATTGACACCTTCTATTAATCTTTAATGGGCTAGAATTTTCCCCCCAGTAATCTCTTAAATTTCTTTTAATTATACACTTAATTCAGTTTTTACATATATGGTTTTTACACATGAGACTACTTCCACCTGAAATGTTTTCACAAGTACTTGGGGGGATTTCTCTTGTATAAGATTTTCTTAGAAGTAATAATGCATGATCTAACTTTATCAACTCTTGTAGTATGTTTTTCACATGCAAAATATGTACAGTATTGATATCAACCATCTTTCAAAAAGTTAGACTAAAAATATTCTATAATTTTCTCTGGTCAGAAACATTTGGACTAAGTAGTGCACTGGAGTCAGGATTTTCTTCAATGCCATTTAGAAAACCACTGTCTTTAGTCAGCAAAGTTCCCAGATCTTCTATTTGTATAATGCAACAGAATACTTCATAGTTGTCACACTTTAAATTCATGGCAGGTTCTTCTGGAACTCAGTCTAGCAAAATTAGAGGAAAGACCTGAAGGAAATTTATTTCTCTTAAGAGAAAATTCCAATATCTTCAAGCTAAACAGTTGAATCTAATATAGATAATAATGTCCACTATCTCAACCCTCCATAGTTTGCATTGTTGGGGTCAACATTTGTGCTTTCTGTGTGGTAAGTGGATAATATTGGGTAGCCAAATTTTTCAGTCCCATGTGCCTCCTAAAAAAAAACAAAACAAAAGAGGAAAGCACTAGTTATTGGAAAGACTTGCAGACATGATGCGGAAACTCTCCTGCATGTTTTGGAAACAGATGACATTTTCCAACCAAGCACATGCCATTCAATTTTCTATTCATCACACTATTGTATAAAATAACAACACTAAAGGGGGTAAATAACGGTTGTACACACTTTGAACTGTTTTTGCATGGTCTCATTTGAGATAATTGGTGTAAGAATCTTGACTTTTTTATATTTGGAAACATTAATTAAAAATGAAAATAATAAAAGCATAGTACAGGAACGGATGTGGCTCAAGCAGTTGAGCATCTGCTTCCCACATGAGAGGTCCTGGGTTCAGTTCTGGTGCTTCCTAAAACAGAAACAAACAACAGGCAAACAATTGGAAAAACCAGCTCAGGGGAGCTGATGTGGCTCAGTGGTTGAGTGCTGAATTCCCACATACGAGGTCCCGGGTTCAATCCCGGTCTGAATACCTTAAAAAAAATGTTAAGGAGAAAGAAGGATGAAGGGAAGACATGAACAACAACAGTAACAACTATAATGACTCCCTCTTGAATATTGTATATTCTTAACTTGAAGAGGAGAATCAAAATTTCCCTTGTTAGCTTCACAAAATCAAGAACTTAAAAATGGTTTAACCAATTTTTATATGACATACAATTTGACAATGTCTGCACAAGGAAAAAGAAGCGTTATTACTATGTTGTGTAAACAGGTCAATCATGGTTTGTTTTATAAAATCCTGGACATATCTGTGGCATCACATCAAAGCCATTGGGGAAACATTCCTTACCATCCAGTGACAGCAGATGTCAAAAGGTAATTCCATGAGATAATGATCTCCAGAATACTGCAAATACTCTGGCTTTTTTGGGACTTGGGAATATTCCTTAGTGACTTTGCAATGACAGTTAAAGGCCTTTTGTATAATCATAAAGCCTGCAGAATTGTGTGGAAGATAATGTGGTCTACAATGTGAACTATGGTCCATGCTTAGTGGCAAAGCCCCAAGATGTGTTTTGTTTGTCAATTGCAATTATTGTGCCACACTAATGAAGGATGTTTAAGTGGGAGGTTATGGGCAGTGTGGGAGTTGGGGCATATGAGAATCCCTGTATTTTTTTGCATAACATTTATGTAATCTAATTATTTTATAAAATTTTTTTTAAAAAATAAGCTAACAACAAAAAAATAAAGTGGTGAAACTGCTGTGGAAAAAAAAATTAGCTAGTTTTGATTGGGAGCCAGAATAAGAGAAGGCTTTACAAAGGCTTCAGGTCTATGCATAGGGGTCAGGTAGGCATGCTGTTTGGAGACTCTGTTACCCGTTGCAGAAATGAGGGGATACTAATTTTATGATTATTTCATAATTTGTATGTGAACTTATACATGTATGAAATATATTTCTTTTATTTAATCTCCTTATCAAACATGTAGTATTAAATTTGCATCATTAGCATTCAAGTTACAGGGTGTCAAGGACAAATGTGAGCTGAAACTTAGGACTTGTAATATTCATGCATCTGTGCCAAAAATGTAATGTGTTGATAATGGGGAAGTATGGAAATGTGCCAAATGTAGACTATGGACCATGGTTAGTGGTAATAGTCTGATGATATAATCTCACAGTCTGTAACAAATATTCCACCATGCTGGGGTGTTATGATGGAAGGGTGTTGTATTTTACATTTTACATTCTGTACATGTTCCTGACTATTTGTAAGTTCACAACTTCTTAAATAAAAATATATTTTAATAAATAATAATAGAATTGGTTGGGGGGAAAATAAACCAAATGTAAAATATGGACTATAGTTAGTAAAAAGATTTTGACAATATTCTTTCATAATTTGTAACAAATATCTCACAACAATCCAAGGTGTTGGGGGTGGGTTGATGTATGGAACTCCTGTATGATATTATACATGTTTACTTTGTAAATTCACAACTTTTACTATACACTTATTGTTTACATAAGTTTATGTATTAATAATAATAATAATAATAATAATAATGGGTGGGTTGGGGAAAATACACTAAATTTAAGATACTTTTTTTGGTGGCAAATTTTGAGGATGCTCTCTCATCATTTGTTAAAAATGTTTCACAGCCATATTGTTGGTGGGGTGAGGTATGGGATTCCTGTATGTTATTGTGCATGTTTTTTTTTTCTAGGTTCACAACTTTACTATACACTTAATGTTTATGTATGAGTGATATACTTCAATAAAGTTTATAAATAAAAAAAATATTTGAAAAGCTGAGGAGCCAGGAATAGACAAATATGTCTTACATAAAGAACAAAGTTGGAGGACTCTCATTTCCTGACTTTAAATATTATTACTTAGCTAAATTGGAAAAAACAGCAAGGTACTATCATGAAGATAGACAGACTGACTAATGGAACTCAATCAGGAACTCAGAAATTGAATCTCACATCTACAGTCAAGTGATTGTTGACAAGGCTGTTAAGCCCACCCAGCTAGGACAGAACAGTCTATTCAACAAATTGTGCTAGGAGAATTGGATATCCATATCCAGAATAAAGAAAGTGGTCCCCATCAACACCTTATACAAAAATTAACTTAAAATGGATCAAGAAACTAAATATGAAAGTGACAACCATAAAACTTTTAGAAGAAGATGTAGGAAAACATCTTCAAGATCTTGTGGCATGTGGTAGTTTCTTAAACTTTACACCCACAGCATGAGCAACAAATAAAAAATAGTTAAAATTAAACACTATTGTTCTTCAAAAGACTTTGACTTGAAAATTAAATGGCAGCCTATTCAATGTGAGAAAATATTTGGAAACAACATACCTACTAAGGGTTTTATATCCATTTTACATAAAGAGATAATACAATTCAATGATAAACATATAAGCAACCCATTTAAGAATATGAACAAAAGCCTTGAAGAGACATTTCTCCAAAGAGAAATAAAAATGACCAAAGAACACATGGAAAAAAGGCTCAACATCACTAACTATAGGCTAAATGCAGATCAAAACTACAATGAGATACCATTTCATACCTTACAGAATGGTCTTTTTTTATTTATTGTGGGTAAAAATAAAAATTTTCACAAAACAAACCAATATTTGTAAAATGATATATAAATATATATGCATATATGTGCATTTGATTACATAAATGTTATTTTTTTATATGTATATATTTTAAAAGATGCTTATATTATATAAATGTTACACAAAAATTACAAGGATTCCCATGGTCTCTACCTCCCATACCTCCCATAACATCTCACATAAACCTCTTTCATTAGTGTGGCACATCACCTGCAATGGATATACACATGCTGGGGCTTTGCCACTAAGTATAGAAAACAGTTCACATGGTAGACCACACTCTCTCCCACACAGTTCTGCATGGTATATGCTGATGTAAAATGGCCTATATCTGTTGCCGCAACATCACTCAGGACAACCCCCATGTCCTGAAAAAGCCCCTGTATTACAACTGCCTTTGCCCTCCCTGCCCTGAAAGCATCTAGTGGCCACTGACTCCACCTCACTGTTATAATTTCTTCCGTTACATGAGTAACAATATGTCTACAACAGAAAACCATTAAGTCCACTCTAGTCCATAGCTCTTCCCCCAATCCTGAGGGGACTCCACTTCCAAGTGAGAGTGAGCTTATATCCCATGGATGCAGTGGATGGGATTATCCGGCCTTCAGCTGCAGGCTATCTACATTCCCTGGGATGGCTGTTGTCCATCATCGTCACCTCACCAGGTGACTTGGGTGAGTCAATTGAGCTGTAGAGTAGGAGTTGCAGCTCCACCGAGATTCCAGGCACAGCTGGCACATAGGTAGGCCAGAGGCTCCAGTCTCTGGAAGTACACCTACAAACTCCAACCTCATATATAGGTTTGAATAGAAGGGACTGATGGACCATGTGCAGGAAGGACTTATTTGAGTCCAACTCTGTCAGTCTCAGGAGCACAGATTCCAAAGTAGAACCCACTGATAAGGCATCAATCTCTGGGGCTATCCCCCGTTATATAGAACCTGGGTGTCTCCAGAGTCCTCAGGAGCCCCTCTGTGTGGGGTGATAAATCACTTTGGTGTTCTATGAGATCCTACTGAGGTGTGCATAAGCGTAACCTCTTGGATGATCTCCCGACTCTCTTTGAAGTCTCTTAGCCACATGAACTCATTTGTCTTTACCTTTAACCCTTTTTATTCAAGGTTTTTTTCCAGTCGTGTTTCCAGTTGGCACTTGGTATTAATCCCTCGTTGCCAGGGAGGCTCATTCCCAGGAGTCATGCCCCACGTTGGAGGGAAGGTAATGCATTCATATGCTGAGTTTGGCTTAGAGAGAGGCCACATTTGAGCAACAAGGAGGCTTTCAGATGGCAACTCTTAGGCACCCCATAACGTAGGCCAAGTTTCCAATACAAGAGCAAAGACACATAAGGCTAGTCATTAATAACAAGAACCAACAGTGGGCCATCCTCTTTTGTCAGACACTGCCCCTGCACTCAGGGGACTGTTGCTGCTCCCTTGGAGAATGTGGCAGAGCTCTCCAGGCTGGGAATCTAGTATTACCTCAATTATTGAGTGATTGTGTATCCACCATGACCATGCCCCATCCCTTGATCATTTGAACAATTTTATCTATCTTTCATGTATATTCAGATGAACTTACTCCCATGAATACCCCATCCCAAACACCCCCCACCAATGGTCCTCTGCAGCCCCCATTGTAACCCTTCTGTGATCTAAACCTTCCTTGAAGATGAATCCCATATAATAACCAAATACAATTAATAGGAAAATGAAATAATAATGATAAGCTTAAATGCAAGCGATAAAATACAAGGAAGCTCAGAAAAAAAGAACTAAAAATAAAATATTATTAATAGATTGGGACATTCAAAAAAAGAAAATGGGAAAAAACAATAATAAATTTTTAATTATTTTTTATTTTTATTTTTTCTCCTTTTGTCACTGCATTATCGGATGTCCAGTGTGTACCATGACACCTTCCTCCTCTCATTCCCCAGTGTCTCCCAAATATTCATTTAGTTTTCAGAGAAGATTCAGGTAACAGCAAAGTCACACACTGAATACCCATGTACCCACCCTCCCTACCCCCTTCCCCACCTCATATTAAAATCCCCCCTTTTTTTGTGGTGGTAGCATTGTTATAACTGTTATACAGAGAGTGAAACATAGCTGGTAAACACTGTCAATGGTTTATAGTATAGTTTACAATTTAGATGGTACAGTTTAATAATTTTTGATAATATTTACAATGTTCTCTGTCCATTACTGTAAGGTAATGAAATATATTTCTCATGACCACTAAATACCCCATTTGATCTTTTCTGTTCCTTCCTCCCCATCCCCATGGGGCATATGACACTCCCCTGTCTTGACTCATGGGATGACAAAATTCATAGTTACATGCCATGGGTATTCTAACCTGCACTTCTTAATCTACCCACCTGTTAACCCTTCACCCCCAAACCCAGTAATATCACTACCCACCTGTCCTATCCTTCAATATGTAACTATACTCTATAACTTTACCATAGATTATGTCCATATGGGTGATGGCTCACAACCTAGTCTTCTCTCCCTCTCCCTTGTTGACCTATCTTTCAGACACTGGTTCTCAGAGACTGCTCACTTTCCTCAATTCAAATCAGCGAGGTCATATACTGTTCATCCTTCAATGCCTGCTTGCTTCCCTTGACATAAGGTCTTCAAGTTCATCCATGGTATTCCATGTGTTAACACTTTATTCCTTCAAAAACCTGAGTAATATTCCATTGTCTGTATGTACCACATTTTGCTTATCCATTCATCTGTTGATGGAAACCAGGGCTGATTCCAACTTTTGGCAATTGTGAACAATGCCACTATGAACATTGGTGTGCATATATCTGTTCGTGTCTTTGCTTTCATTTCTTCCGGGTGTATACCCAGCAGTGGAATTGCTTGATTATACAGAAGATCTGTTGTTAGCTTTCTGAGGAATCTCCAAACTGTCCTCCACAGGGGCTGGACCATTCCACAATCTCACCAGAAGTGGATGAGTGTTCCCATTCCTCCACATCCTCTCCAACACTTATATTCTGCTGTTTTTTTAATAGCTGCCTTTCTGATGGTTGTAAGATGGTATCTCATTTTGGTTTTGTTTTGCATTTCCCTAATAGCAAGAGATGTCGAGCATTTTTTCATGTGCTTTTTAGCCATTTGTATTTCTTCCTTGGAGTAGTGTCTTTTCAGGTCACTTGCCCATTTTTTAAATGGGTTGTTTGTCTTTTTATTTTCGAGGTATAAGATTTCTTTATATATGCAGGATATTAGGCTCCTCTCAGATATATGTTTGCCAAATATTTTCTCCCATTGGGTAGACTGCCTTTTTGTTTCTTTAATAACATCCTTTGAGATGCAGAAGTTTTTAATTTTCATGAGATCCCATTGATCTATTTTTTCTGTTGCTGCTTGTGCTTTGGCTGTGAAATTCATGAAAACATTTCCTATTACAATGTCCTGCAGGTGCTTCCCTACATTATCTTCCAAGGACTTTATGGTTTTGACTCTTATGTTTAGATATTTGATGCATCTTGAGTTGATTTTTGTATAAGGTGTGAGATGATATTCTTCTCTCATTCTTTTGGATATGGATATCCAGTTCTCCAAGCACCACTTGTTAAAAAGGCCATTCTCTCCCAAATGAGTTGGCTTGGTGGCCTTGGCAAGTATCATATGACTGTATATGCGAGGATCTATATAAGAACTCTCAATTGGGTTCCATTGGTCAGTAGGTCTATCCTTGTGGCAATACCATGCAGTTTTGTTCACTGTAGCTTTGTAGTATGTTTTAAAATCAGGTAATGTGATACCTCCAACTTCATTTTTCTTTTTCAATATGTCTTGGGCAATTCAGGGCCTCTTACCTTTCCAAATATATTTTGTAGTTAGTTATTCCAGTTCCTTAAAAAATACAGTGTTGATTTTTATTGGGATTGCATTAAATCTGTAGATTAGTTTCGGTAGGATAGACATCTTGATGATGTTTAATCTTCCTATCCATGAACAGGGAATATTCTTCCATTTATTTAAGTCTTCTTTGATTTCCTTTAACAGTGTTGTGTAGTTTTCTGTATATAAGTCCTTTACATCTTTAGTTAAATTTATTCCTATGTATTTGATTTTTTAGTTACTATTGTAAATGGATTCTTTTTCTTGATTTCCTCCTCAGATTGCTCGTTATTGGTGTACAGAAATGCTACTGATATTTGAGCATTGATCTTATAGCCTGCAACATTACTGAACTCCTTTATAAGTTCTGGAATCTTTGTTATAGATTTCTCAGGGCTTTCTATGTATAGGCTCACATCCCCTGCAAGTAATGAAATTTTTACTTGTTCTTTTCCAATCTGTATGCATTTTATATCCTTTCCTTGCCTCAGTGCTTGAGCAAGTACTTCTAAGACAATATTAAATAGGAGTGGTGATAGTGGGCATCCTTGTCTTGTTCCTGATCTCAGAGGGAAGGCTTTTAACATTTCACCATTGAAGATGATGTGAGCTTTGGGTGTTTCATATATACCCTTTATCAGATTCAGAAAGTTCCTTCTATTCCTATCCTTTGCAGTGTTTTTATCAGGAAAGTTTGCTGTATTTTGTCAAAAGCTTTTTCTGCATCTATAGAGATAGTCATGTGATTTATTTTTCTTCAATCTGTTTATGTGGTGTATTACATTGATTGATTTTCTTATATTGAACCATCCTTGCATAGCCGGGATGAAACCCACTTGGTCATGGTGTATAATTATTTTGATATGTTGTTGAATGCGATTAGCAAGTATTTTGTTGGGGATTTTAGCATCTACGTTCATTAGAGAAATTGGTCTGTAATTTTCCTTACTTGTGGTATCTTTGTTTGGTTTTGGTATTAGGGTGATGTTGGCATCGTAGAATGAGTTAGGCAGTATTCTCCTACTTTTATTTTTGGAAGAGCTTAAACAAAATTGGTGTTCGGTCTTTCCGGAATGTTTGGTAGAATTCAGCCGTGAAGCCATCTGGTCCTGGGCTCTTCTTAGTTGGGAGGTTTTTGATGACTGAGTCAATCTCTTTACTTGTAATTGGACTGTTGAGTTCATCAATTTCTTCTATCATCAATGTAGGCTGTTTGTGAGTTTCTAGAAACTTCTCCATTTCCTCTAAATTATCATCTTGTAGCATATAATTTTTCAAAGTATCCTCTTATGATACTCTTTACTTCTGTGGGGTCAGTAGTGATATCCGCTTGCTCATTCCTTATTTTGTGTATTTGCATCTGTTCTATCTTTTTCTTTGTCAGACTGGCTAAGGGTTTGTCAATTTTATTGATATTCTCGAAGAATCAGCTTTTGGTTTTGTTTATTTTTTCTAGTTCTTTCTTATTCTCTATTTCATTTAGTTCTGCTCTAATCTTTGTTATTTCATTCTTTCTACTTCTTTTTGGTTTTGTTTGTGGTTGTTTTTCCATTTCTTCCAAGTGTGCAGTTAGGTCTTCAATTTTAGCTCTTTCTTCTTTTTTAATATATGTATTTATGGCTATGAACTTCCCTGTCAGGACTTCTTTCGCTGCATCCCATAGGTTTTGATATGTTGTGTTGTCATTTTCATTGGTTTCAAGGTAGTTACTGAATTCTTTTGAGATTTCCTCCTTGACCCCCTGTTTGTCTAAGAGTGTGTTGTTTAGCTTCCATATCCTTGTGCCTAACCTGTATCTCTGGCACTTAGTGATTTCCAATTTCATTCTGTTGTGGTCAGAGAAATTACTTTGTATAATCTCGATCTTTCTGAATTCCTTGAGAGTTGTTCTGCAGTGTAACATGTGGTCCATCTTCGAGTATGATGCATATGCACTCGAGAAGAATGTAAATCCTTCTGTATTTGGGTGTACTGCTCTCTATATGACTATTAAGTCCAGGTCCTATAAAGTATTGTTGAGAGCCTTTGTTTCTTTATTGATTCTCTGTCTAATGATGAAAATGGTGTATTAAAGCCGCCCACTATAATTGTAGAGACATTTGTTTCTCCACTTAGTTTTTCCAGAGTTTGCCTCATGTATTTTGAGGTGTCCTGATTAGGTGCATAAATGTATATGATTGTTCTCTCTTCTTGAGAGATTACCACTTTTACTAATATATAGTGTCCATCTTTGTCTCTTACAAGAGTTTTGCATTTAAAGTCTATTTTGTCTAATATTAGAATAGCTACTCCTGCCCTTTTTTGGCTATTGTTAGCTTTTAAAATCATTTTCCAGCCATTCACTTTCAGCCTCCTTGAGTCCCTGGGCAGAAGGTGGGTTTCTTGTAGACAGCATATAGATGGATCATATTTCCTTATCCATTCTGCCAATCTGTGTCACTTGATTGCTGAATTTAATCCATTAACATTCAGTGTTATTACTTTCAATGAATTTCTTACTTCAGCCATTTTTTGGGGGGCTAATGTATGTCATATGTTGCTTTCTTTCTGTTTTTGTCTTTTCAGTTGTTTTTAAACTCTCTTCCAACTCTCTCTCCCTTGTTTTTTCCTTTCAACTTGTAGAACTTCCTTTAGCATTTCTTAAAGTGCAGGTTTCTTATTGACATACTCTCTTAATTTCTGTTTATCTGTGAATATTTTGAACTCTTCATCATTTTTGAATGCCAGTTTTGCTGGATAGAGTTTTCGTGGCTGGAAGTTTTTTTCTTTTAATATTTTGTCTATGTCATACCACTGTATTCCTGCCTCCATGATGTCAGCTGAGAAATCATCAGTTAAGCTTATTGTGCTTCCCTTGTATGTGATGGTTGTCTTTTCTCTTGCTGCCTTGAGTATTTTCTCTTTGTCTTGAACATTGGGCATTTTGACAAGTATAAGTCTTGGAGTTGGCCTGTTGGGATTTATGCTCTTTGGGGTGTGCTGTGCTTCCTGGATCTGCACATCCATCTCTCTCAATAGGGTTGGAAAGTTTTCAGCCATTATTTCCTTCAACACTCCTTCTGATCGTTTTCCCTTCTCTTCTCCTTTTGTGATGCCCATAATGTGTCTGTTTGTGCATTTTGCGTTGTCGGTTAAATCCCTGAGTTCCTGCTGGACTTTTTTTATCTTTCTGTCCATCTATTCTACTATCTGTTTGATTTCATATGTATTGTCTTCCACATCACTAATTGTTTCTTCTGCCTGTCAAATATGCTGTTATGTTTATCCTGCTTTTTTTTTATTTCTTGGATTGTGCCATTGATCACCATCATATCCGTTATCTTTATGCATATGTTTACAATTTCTTCAGTATGTTCTCCCAGTTTCTTCTTTATATCCTTAATCTCTTCCTTCACTTCCTTAAGTTGGTCCATGATATTTGTTTGGAAAGCTTTGATTAGTTGTTTGATGTTCTGCATCACTTCCTGGATTTTTGTTTGCTTAATGGACTGGTTCATGTTTTCCAGTTCTCAGTGTGGTTTGTAATTTTTTGCTGCCCTCTAGTCATCATTGTATCTTGATGGGTTTATTGAGTTGATTAGCTTCTCTCTGTGCTCTAGAGTTTTATTTAGCTGGTGGTTCTGCTTGTGTGTTAAGTTTTCTCTTTGACACTTTAACTTCTTATTTTATTTCCTTGCTTCTTTCTATGTTTCCTTGAAGAGAAAAGATTAGGGCCAGAGGAATTGAAAGATGTGAGAAAGGAAGAAGAAGAATAGTAATATTGATAAAATTTAGAAGAGGGGCCAAATAAGACTTAATGAAATGAATATTTAACTCATGTAGGCAGTGTGGTGTAAGAGGAAAAAAGTGGAGTACCTACTATGGACTGGGAAACCAAATAGAGGAATACATGTATAATGATTTAGAAGACTAGAATTATGAGGAGGGAGAGAAAGAGTAAAGAAAGGTCTGAAAGGAAAAAGTTAATATGAATTCAAAAAAAAGAAAAAAAATAGATAGAATAGAAATTGGCACCCTTAAGTTGTGAGCATATGAAAAAACGTGTTATAGAAAAGCCTCAACAGAAAGGAGAAGGCAGAAAGATGAAGGAAGGATAAGTGATAGTTTGGAATACTAGATCAATATAGACAGAGAATTGGAAATCACTGAAGAAGAAGCACAGCAAAGAAGAGACAAGCTAGAAGCACCTAATTTAAAAAAAAATGAAAGAAAAAAGAAAGGGGGGTGGAAAGAGGAAATAAAAGCAAGAGACAACAAATAAACAGAGAAAAATCAAACAACCACACAGGCAAGCAGTCAAACAAAGCTAATAAGGATCAGTGTTCCTACTAGGGTCCTTGTGAATCCTCTCAGCCTGCTTGTGTTTATAAATCAATTTCCCTGCAGGGGTTCTATCTGCAGGTTTTGAAGCAGCTTTTATCTATTAAACTAAATAAAAAGAAGAATTTATTTTTCATTTTTAAAAGTGACTGTCTCTCTTTTTTTTTTTTTTGGTGAAATACAGGACCCAAAATAAGTCCTCTTCTAGACCACCCCCTTCACTGAGGGGACCCTAACTATTTTCGGGTGGAAACTAATCAAGCACTTCCCACTTGCTGAACTCCCCAGGGGAGCTAAAGCTCTGATGCTAGTCAGTGCAAAACTATAAAAACAGCTGACTCAGCCCCTTCGGGAGCTGAGTCTCAGTGTCACCGGGCTGCTGGGTAAGTCAGATTTCCTCAGCATATTCGCCTTTCCCCTCAGTCTGTTGCTCCTTCAAGCAGGCTTATCTGCTCCTCTAAGCTATGAGTGGGTCCAGGCAGCCAAATCAATGGTAAAGAATCCCCTCTCTGCCTTCTGTCAGAACACTCCCTCTCTCGAAGTGTGCTCCCTCTCCCCAGCTTGGCTGGGTTTGGGCCTTAACCCTGGGAAGCTAGGTAAATCAACTCCCTCAGCAGATTTACCACTCCCCTTTGCTGCGTGTTGATTCAATCCAGCTATTTTGTTCACCCGAGCTGCAAGAGTTTCCAGGCAGCCAAATCCACAGAAAGGAAAGCTCTCTCACCCTTTTGCCAAAGCCCTCCCATTCTCACCAAGCCCTGTCACCAAGTTGCTGGGCCGGGAATGGCGGCTCAAACCGGCTTTTTTTTTTCCCCCTAAAGGTGAGGCTCAGCCATCTGTGTTAACAGCAACAAGCAGGATTCAAACTCATGAATCTCTAATGATCAGTCCATGCCATCGATCTGTGCAAATACATGTCCCAAGATTCTTGCTCCATGCACCCACAACACAGACCCCCGGGTAGGACCCTGTCCACAATCCGCTGTCCTCAGGGAGCTTTCAGTGAGTTCCCTCCTAAACCGATGCCATCTTGCCTCTTATTTCCCTAGAATGGTCATTTTAAAAAATATTTTTATTTTTAAAGAAGCTTTAGATTACATAACCAGTTACATAAAAAAATATAAGGGATTCCCATATCCCCAACTCCTCCAGCTCCCACATTTTCCCACATTAACAACATCTTTCATTAGTGTGGTACAATTCTTACAATTGATGGCACATATTGAATCATTCTTACTAACCATGGACTATAGTTTATATTTGAGTTTACAATCTGCCCTGCACAATTTTATAGGTTAAGACAAAATGTATAATGGCTTGTGTCCATCATTGCAATTTCATGCCAGATGATTCTATTGTCCCCAAAATGCCTCTAAGTTACACCTATTCTTCTCTCTCTCTCCCCTCAGAATCTCTGGTAGCCACTGCCTTTATATCAATGATAAATGTTCTTCCATTTCTAGAATAATAATAAATCAACTTTAGTCCATTGTTCATTCCCCAATCTTGAGGATTTGGGGATGGTGAAGCCTACTTTGCTTCTAATTGAGTGGGGACATAGATGCCATGGGGCAGATGGATACAACTATCTTGATTGCAGTTGCAGACAATCTCTGTTCATTGTGATAGGCATTGTTCAATATCATCTCCTTTTTATTTGTCCTGGGAGAGTCCAAAGAACTGGAGAGTAGGTGTTGCAACTGTACTGAGATTCAGGACTCAGCCATCACATGAAGAATCCAAAGATTTAAGTCTCTGGGACATATATTTAACAAGTATAGTGCTAAATATTGGTTCAAAAGTGGGGGAGCAGAAGAGCCATGTGTAGGCAAGCCATAAATGAGTCTAACTCTGTTACACTGGGATGCATAAATTCCAAAGTAAGGCTCACTTTCAGGGTACCAAATTCCTGAGTGTGTCAGCCCTGGTTATGGTCTCTGGATGTCTCTAGAGACTTCAGGAGCCCCACTACTTGAGGCACTGTTTACTGTGACAGACAATGAGATCCTGCTGAGATGTGTATATGCATATCCTCTGGAATGACCTCCTGACTCATTTTGAAATCTCTTAGCCACAAAACCTCATTTGTATTTATGATGTTCCACTTTTGGTCACAATCTTTTTTGAGATGCATTGCTAGCAGGCACTTGGTAATAATTCCTTGGTGCCAGGGTGGCTCATCCCCAGGAGTCGACCCATGCTAGAGGGAAGGTAGTGTGTTTTTTTCAACTGCAAGCAAGACAGTTCCATCCATCTGACCCATGGGATCTAAGCCACCTCTCAATTATAAACAGAGTGGGCATTACCATCCCCAAATCCTCAAGATTGGGGAATGAACAATGGACTAAAGTAGACTTGTTATTCTATTATAGACTTATTATTATTCTAACAATGGAAGAACTTTTATCATTGATATAAAGGCAGTGGCTACCAGAGGTTCTGAGGGGTGAGAGGGAAGAATTGGTGTAATATGATAGCATTTTCAGGACATTGGAATTGTCCTGCATAACACTGAAATGATGGATATAGGCCATTATATATTTTGTCATAATCTACAAAATTATGCAGACTGAATATAAACTATAATCCATGGTTAGTAACTATGCTTCAATATGTTTTCCTCAATTTTAACATATGTACCACACTAATGAAGGATGTTGTTAATGTGGGAAAGTGTGGGAGGGGTAGTCAGTGAGGTATATGGGAATCCTTTATATTTTTTATGTAACATCTATATAATCTAAAGCTTCTTTAAAAATAAAAAAATGTTAATTAATAAAAAAATACAAAAATAAAATTATGTGGAACCAAATGATAATGAACCTGTTGAAGGCACTTTCTCATTCAGGCAGAAAGCTTGAGAGAGCTGGGTCATTGTTCAACAAAATGAACACTCTTGTTATTTGCTTCAAGCATCTGCTCATAGGCCACTTCCTTCTATCAGCCTGGAGAAGAACTGAGGGTCTTCTCAGAACTGAGTGTCTGCCCATGAGCAAGGCCACATGCGGCAGCCCTGTCTGGGCTGTTGAGTCTCTGGGCCACAGGTATTGGACAGGCTGCAAATGTCCCTGCTCCCCACCACTACCAGCCACTGATCCCTTCTCTTGATCCCTGTTACTTCTTCTCCCCCCAACCTGCAGTACATCCTCCAACTTTTGCAGATCCTCAGGGAACCTTTCTTCTCAGACTGACTTCCCTTCCAGTGTATCTTAGTCTCTCCTTAGTTGTTTCTTGGGCTAGACCCTAAATATCAGCCCTGGCTTTTTGCCTGACCTCAGGCATGACACTGAGCTCTCCAGGCCAGAGTTTTCTCCTGTCTGCATTGAGGTTTAGATCGTACTATTTCAGACAGTATGCATCTTAAGAACCGGAGGAAAAGGTGAAAAATGTTCAAGTAATGTGTAGAAATAATTTGTGAGGTCAAGTCAGGAAAATCATGCAGTAATCAAGACACAGGTGCTTAGACATGGCTGATGGTGACAGCAAATACCTAGGACTCTTCCTCTAAGGCTGACATGGTCTACAGGGTGAAGATCATCCAAGACAGCTGTGGCATGATCTGATCTGCACTGTCATGACATGGCTTTGGGTTGTCTATGCAGAATTCATGGTGACATTTGTCATGTTGCTGCCTTCCAAAGACTGTTGGTACTCTTTGGGCAGCAGAAACTTACAGTAATATTGTAATATTTTGCAGCAATTGAAAGAGGATATTTTTTTTTCAATATTAAGGGACAAAAATAAGGAGTATTCGATTTTTCCTTTTGGAATAATGAAAATGTTCTAAAATTGATTCAGGTGATGATAGCACAACTCTTTAATGAAAATGAGATCCAATAAATGTATACTTTGAATGGATTTTAGAAAACATGGGACTTTGTAACACAGAGAATCCATTGGTGGATGATGGACTGTGGTTAACAGGGAAAATATGAGACTGTTTTCTCCTGAATGATAACAAATATATAATATTGGGTGTGTTGGGCAAAAATATACCAAATCTAAGATATGTGCTATAGTTAGTATTAATATTTTGATAATGCTCTTTCATTGTTCTAACAAATGTTTTGCAACAATGAAAAGGGGGGATGGGGAGATATATGGGAGCCTTGTATGATGATATGCATTTTTGTTTTGTAAATTCACAAAGTTTACTATAAATTTGTTTTTTTTTGTATGTTCATGTATGAATAATATACTTCAATAAAATTTTATTTAAAAACCTATAGAAAAGAGTTAAAGGACTAAATTAACTGGAAAACTTTTGAATTAGGAAAATGCAGCTTCAAAGAGACATAAGAGAAGCTTCTGAAACCTTTCCTGTATCTTTCCATCATCCCTTCCCCAAAGCAGTTTGAAGCAACCGCCTACCAGAATTTTCCCCCTAGGCAAAAGAAGTGTGAGACAGTGGAAGTAATATAAGAAACATTTGAGACAGGAAGCCTGTGGAAAATATTTACCTGTTTTAAGGCTCAGGTGAAACACGTGAGAGAGAAAGATTGATTCCTTGGGAGTTGAGCTAGCATCAAAATTTCTGTAAATGGTAGAACTCCTTAGCCCACTAGCAAGCACAATCCAAAGAAAAGACACAGGCCCAGAAAAGACAAGGAGGACCCTACACTTTTCATTCACCTTGAGTTAACATTCATAATAGAAGGATTCAATGCTGAAGGACAACATTGTCTTAGTTTGCCACAGGTCTCCTGATACAAAGTACTAGAAATAGGTTGGCTTTTATAATGGGATTATTATTTACTGTAAAAGCTTACAATTCTGAGGCTAGGAAATGTCCAGATCAAGGCATCATCAGAGATGCTTTCTCACTAATATCACCTACTGTTGATACTAGTATCCTGCCATGTGGCAAAGATGACTGGCACTCTCTGCCATCCTGTGCAGAAATTTCCATCTCCTGGAGCTCAGCTGTGGACAATCAGGCATAGGGTTTGTTTTTATCTGGGCCTCTTCTCTCAGTCTTGGCTTTTCCTCTTTCTTCCCAATGTTCAGCTGTGAGCTATCAGGCATATGGCTCATCTCTTCCTGGGCCTCAGCTCTTTGAGCCTTTTGCAGCTTCTCTCCTTGAGTCAGCTATGGGCAAACCTGGAGTCTTTTCTCACACATTGCAGGATCAAATATGACAGCTTGCTTTCTTTCTGTCTCTCTTTCTCTCTATTTGTCTCTGTTTCTATCAGACCCCGCAAGAGGGAAGAGACCTAAACTGGCTCATGCCTCATTGACAAAGTTCAGTCAAAAGGTCCCCCCACCCACATGAATGGATTAGTTGAATAAAACATAATTCTTCTCCTTTTGGATTTCATAAAAGAATTTCAAACTGCCACACTGATCAAATCATAGCTGATTTTCAAAGATGATGAAAAGTTATTTTTACATTGGTTTGTTTGGTTTTGTTATCTCCAGGAACTCAGTAAAATTTATGTAATATAACTACCTGGGTACAACTCAAGATACAGACAGCTTAGTGATAAAACTGCAAAATTTACATTTTAAATTTTTAATGCAACAATGTGCATTAAAATATTACAAGGCAAAGAGACAGGAAATGATGGCCCATCCAAAGAAAGAGGATCAAAATCTAGAAAACATTAATGAAGAAGAGCAGAATGTGAACATACTAGACAAAGACTTAAATATATACATACATAATCAAGATACTCAAGGAGATGATGGAAAATACCCAGAAAGAGCCAAAGTATATCAGCAAAAATAAATGAAAAATACCAGAATCTCAATAAATACATAATTTTTTAAATGAACCAAACAGAACTATTGGAGTTGAGGATTACAATAGCTGAAATTAAAAATTCCCAGAAGGAATTCAACAGCAGATTGGAACTGACAGAAGAAAGAATCCATTAACTTGAAGAAAAAAATAAAACGAGTCAGGCTGAGGAACATAAAGAAAAAAATAATTAGAAAAAGTTAAAATAGCCTGTCAGACACCATCAAGCATACTGATGTGTGCATTATGGAAGTTGTAGAGAGAGAAGAAAGATAGAAAGGGGGAAAATGAATATTCAAAGAAATAATGACAGAAAACTTAGCCATTGTAAAAGATGCATTTCTAAGAAAATCATCAAACACCAAACAAGATAAAATTGAGGAGAAATATTGTCAAATACGATTGGCAAAGGGAAGATTCTGAAAGCTGCAACAGAGTCCAAATTAGATTAAGTGCTGATTTCTCACAAGATACCATGGGGGCAAGGTGGCAGTGGGTTGGAATAAAGTGCTGAGAGAAAACAATTTTCTACCTAGAATTTTATATCCTGTGAGACTTTTTTCTTAAAATGAGGGAAAGTTTAAGACATTTCCAGGTAAAGAGAGCCTGAGGGAGTTCATTAACATTATATCTGCCCTTCAAGTAATACTTAAAGAGTTCTTCAGAAAATAAATAAATAAATAAAGGATGCTAGACAATGAATCAATGCAGCATAGGAAATAAAGACCTGAGGTAAGCGTATTGTATTTTGGGCACATGTAATTCCACATCTTCTTATTAAAAATAAAATTAGCAAAATATAAAGATAAGTCAATGATTTTGAACATAAAAGGTACAAAAAGATAAAAATTGTAACAAGTACCAAAAAAATTAAATTATGGGGACAGAGGAGTCACGGAACTGTGTATGTGTGTGCTATTGACATTAAGTTGGTAGCAAGTAAGAAAAAAGCCTGTTACATATTATATATTCATTAATTTTTTTAGTTTCAAACTGTTTTTTGTTATTTACTGCATAAACATATGGAGACATAATCAATACATAGTATTGGTTTTTGTTAGTGATTTATTCATATTTACAAATTGTAGCATAAGATTTGCATCATTCCATATCTTGATTTTTTCACTGAAAATCTTGTGATAATTTTTCTAATATTATATATATTTGTTTTTATCATATTTAATTCTTCTACAATTTTCTGTTTTGTAAATAGAATATCCTTTATTCACACATTCCGTTACTGGTAGCTCCTACAATCCTTTCCCACAAGGCTTACTACAAATTGTCATGGACCAACCTCATGATATCCTTGCGCCCATGTTAGTTATTCTACAATATATTCTTAGAACATAATAAGAACATTTTCCTATTTTTCATTTTAATAGTTTTAGAGTTTTGTTTTCTGCATTTTAATCTTTGATGCCTAAATATATTTATTTTTAAATATAATATATGACAGGGATCTAATTATGTTTCCTCATATAGAGAACCAATTTCCATGAATTCAGTTTTTGAATAGTCCATCCCTTCATTCTTGATTTATGATGTCATTTCTATCATATACCAAGATCCCACAAATTCCTAGGCATGTTTTTTGACAACATTTTCTATTCCATATAACTATTAATGCATCAATACGAAAGAATTTTAACAATTTACAGCTTTACATAGGGTATCATATTAACTAACCCTTTCCCTTCCTTTTTAATTTTTATACTACTTTTTCCTCCATTTTACTGCAGTAGTTAGAACCTCCCTTCAGGACCATGATTAGCAGCAGAGGTATAGAGGGATCCATACTTGTTCCTGCTTTTAAAAGATAAGTCTTCTAAAAGATAAACAATAATAATGTATGCTATGAATTTGTGGCGGACACATTTCCAATTTATTAATCCTCTTTCTCCTCATGTATATTCTTTGATATAAGTTCTGTACTTCTTTTTAAGGCTTTCTCATATTCACGTGTTTTGTTTTAGAAACAATTTTCTAATGCGTTATGAATCTGCTGAAGGACTTCGTTAGTGTAGGAATTTATAGCATTTTTCATGAGTATGGGTTTCTGATGTCTAATGTGATGTGACCCCTGGCTATAAGCTTTTCTACAATAACTATCCTGGTAAGGCTTCTCATCTGTATGGATCATTGCATGTAAAGCAAGAGTAGAGAACTGAAAACATTTTTTTCCACAATAATCCCAACCATAAGGTTTTTCACCGGTATGACTTCTATCATGTACAAAAGGAGATATCTTTGAGACAATGCTTTCTTACATACCTTACATTAAAATGTATCATCTGCATGTTCAATTGTAATGAAATTATTCACATGTAAATTGAGTGATTTGATTTGAGAATAGGCTTTCCCACATTCCTTACGTATATAGGATTTCTCTCCAATATGTCTTCTCTAGTGTGTAATGAGGCTTGATTTCTGAATGAATGCTTTCCCACATCCATTACATTCATAAGGTTTTTCTTTCTATTGGGTAATGAGGGTTTCCTTCTGGATAAAGGCCTTTCCACATCTATTGTATTTAAAGGGTTTTTCTCCACTATGGATGCTCTGATGTTTAATGAGTTATTGTTTGGGCTGAAGCATTTTATGGATGCTTTACATGAATATTGTTTCTGTCCACTATGAGTTTTTTCATATCTGTGAGATATGATTTGTGATTGAAGGCATTTTCACATTCCTTACATGTATAGGATTTTTTTTCCAGTATGTAATCTCTTATGCCTGAGATTTGACATTTGAGTTAAAGTTTTCCCACATTTATATGTTTTCTCTTCAGTATGAAATTTCTGATGAATGCACAGGTTTTCTATCTGGTTGAAAGCTTTCCTACATTTATTACATTTATATGATTGTTCCTCTGAATGGTTTTACAAATGTAGAGTAAAGATGATAGTAAAGAACAGACTTATTATATTCAAGACACTCATGTGGTTTCTCCCTAGTTTGAATTTCTCATAATCCATGAGGTTTTGCTTCAGATGAAAATATTCCAGTGTTCATTAGAATACTAATTTATGTCTGAATATTCTCATGCTCAATGAGATTCAATGCCTGCTGAAGGCTTTCCAATATTCCTTAAAAACACAGGGCTTTACCCCTGCGTGGTTTCTTTGATGTGAATATAATTTTCCAACATCCATTAAATCTAAATGGTTTCTCTCTAGTATTCATTCTCAGGTATATCACATGAGGTTGAATATCCAACAAAAGACTTTCATACTCATTGCTCTTAAAAGGAATGACTAACTCATTGTGTTTACTCTTTTGTCCCACAGACTCCTTTGTGCCTAGGTGTATTAGTCAGCCAAAGGGGTGTTGAAGCAAAATACCAGAAATCTGTTGGCTCTTATAAAGGGTATTCAGTTGAGGTAGAAGCTTACAGTTACCAGGCCATAAAGTGTAATTTACTTGCCTCACCAAAGTTTATTGCCACATGTTGGAGCAAGATGACTGCTGATGTCTGCAAGAGTTCAGCCTTCCTCTTCCTTTTAAGGCTCCGTGGTCCCAGCTTCTTCCAATATCAGCTGTAGGCTGGGATAAGTCTCGTCTCTCTCCTGGGGCTTGTTTCTCTGATACTGCTTAAATGTGCATAAGCATAACCTCTGGATTGACCTCCTGACCCACTTTGAAATCTTTTACCCATAAAAAAGTCATTTCTATTCAATATTGCTCCCTTTTTGTCAAGATTTTTTTCAAATGCATCACTTGGTAATAATCCCTCTGTGCCAAGTAGGCTCATCCCAGGAAGTCATGTCACAAACCAGGGGGAAGGTAGTGTGCTTATAGGCTGATTTTGGTGTAGAGAAAGGCTGCATTGAGCATGAAGGAGGCTTTCAGGAGGTATCTCTTAGGCAATATATAATACTAGGCTGATTTTCAATTTCCCAAGAACAAGGTTCATATGCTCAACTATCAATATCAAAGCCTGATGTAATGGTCTGTCCCCCTTTTTCAGGCACTATCAATGTACTCAGGGGATCCTTGGCACTTTTTGAGAGAATGTAACAGGACTTCCCAGAATGGAAATTCAATATACTTTTGGTTATTGTTTGGGTCTCCACTCACTGAGCCAATGCCCTATAATTACTTGAATGTTTTCATATGCCATAGAGGCATGCCCCAGGTGCACCCCTGCCAACACATCCACCCATCATTGACACCCCACACCGGTGATCTTCCCCTGCCAGAGTTGTGACCCTTCTGCAATACAAAATGTCCACAAAAACAAAAACAAAAGTAAAGAAATAAAATAATAAGAAAATAAAATAATGACTTTTAAAATAATAAATAAAATACAAAAATAAAAACTAAAATTAAATTTTAAAAAATGTGTGTGTCTTTCATCACCGTAAGATCTGTTGTCTTGTATGTACAAATGACAACTTCTTCCATATGTTCCCCCACTGTCTTACATTTTCACATTATCTTCAAGAATATTTAGGTTACAGAAAAGTCACAGAGAAATTATAGAGAATTCGACATACCTAATGTCCTGACCCTCTCACACTCTTTCCTATTAAAAAACTTTTACTTGTTTATGGTACATTTGTTGCAACTGATGTACAAATATTGAAACATTGTTAGTAACCATAGTCAATGGATTACATTATGGTTTACATTTTACACATTACATTTTTATAGGTTTTGACAAAATTTAAAATGGCCTGTATCCACATTGCAAGATTATGAAGAACAATTCCAATTCCCTAAAAATGACTTCTCCCTTCCCTTGGAAAAAATGGTAACTAATAAGTTTCATTTCTTGAAGAACAAGGTTCATAGTTGCATGCAATAATATTGAGGGATTGATTGCTTTTTGGTCTGTTTTCTTTTATCAGGCACTGCCTAAGTTCTTGAGAGATTCTTTACCTTCTAACTGAGAATGTAGCAGGACTGTCCAGGGTTGGAGTTTAATATTTCTTGTTTATTGCGTGGGTCTTCACCCACTGAGATAACACACTATGACAAGATGAGCACTTGCATATTCCACAGAAGCATGCCCCAGGTGCCTCCTATTCTGCCTATCCCCCAACCCCTGATTATATGCACTGGTAACCCTCCCCTGCCATATTTGCCAAAGACCATTCCCACCATTTTAGTTTTAACTACAGACTAGCAAATCCCCAGAGTTATCTGCTCCTTTTTCCAAACATTCCCCAGAGTTATCTGCTCCTTTTTCCAACCATTCCGCCTTTCCAATGGATAGTCCAACCCATCCCCCACACCCACTCTCCCTCACATTTCTTCACCACTGAATCCAATCACATCACTGAA
>JAQZBX010032129.1:13571-26097 GCA_029593785.1 Cabassous unicinctus | reverse complement strand
AGCGAACCCCGGGCCTCACACATGGTAAACGGGGGCTCTGTCTGTTGAGCCACACCCGCTTCCTGTTGTGAGGTCCCGCTGCATCAGCCCACTAGGCTGCGCTGGCTGGCCTGCCCTCACAAGGAGGCCCCGGGAAGCGAACCCGGGGCCTCCCATATGGTAAACGGGGGCTCTATCGACTGAGCCACTCCCGCTTCCCAATCCTGAGTTTTTTTACCCAAAGGCAGTTGGTTAGGCACCATAGGCAGGGAAAGAAGCACTGAAAACTAGCTGAAGCAAGAGGCAGCAACGGGAAACTAGAGGAATCAAGTGAAAACTAGAGGAATCACCAATCAGGCAGCCAGCAAAGAGATGGGACAACTTTTAGAAACCAGACACAACTGCCAGCAAAAGCTTAGCAGGAGGAAGCCATTTGGTGGCAGGGTGACAGTGTTACCTCCTGCAAAAGCTGCAGAAATTTTTGCCGGCAGTTATGTTATAATTACAGTGATGACTTTTAATGAATGGTTTCATTTGGTTCTGTATATTTTTATAAAAAACAGAAAAGATTTTATCACAGTAGAGGATGATTCCCTGGCAAAGTGGTAAAAATTTCCCAAGTTTTTGTGTGTAAAAGGCAAGCATTCATTGCCCCATTCTGCATGTCAGCCAGGGTGGCAGGAAACGGGGATGCGATGAAGATTAAGGGAACATTAAACAGTGATAGAACCACTTAAGTGTTTGAAAGAGCAGAAGCTCAAGGGGTTCTGAGATTTTGCTTGGGAAGGGGGTGAGGTCAGGGAAGGCTTCCTGGAAGAGGAAGACCAGTTCTGAATGAAGAGAGGAGGTTGGTCAGATAGGCGAAGAGGAGGATGGGAGGAGAGGCAGCAGCAGTGTGCACCAAAGCCTAGAAGGCCAGGGGGAGCCTGGCTTTGGGGAGTAGACAGTGGTTCCTTGGAATGGGAGCAGGCTAAGTGAAGAGGCGCCAGGTCAGTGAGGGCCTAGAGATTTTACTTTTCACTGGCAGCAACCATCGGAACAGCAGTCCACCTCTGGATATTTCCCACGGCTTTCAGGGTGCTGGCCAGTGAGCTTCAAACTTAGCTGGTTTCCTCACAGCCTCAGTGGAAAGGGGTTGTGGGCATGGGTTAGGAAGGTCAGGGCAGGTTCCACAGCCGGGAGGGGCTGCCCCTCACCCCAGCAGACCAGGCTGGCAGATGGGCTTTCTGACATTTCTCCCAGTCTCAGGTACCAGTTACCTTTGCTGGAAAGGTCCCAAGTCTGGCACCTCCCAGTGGCTGACGGGCACACCAATGCCCTGCCCGGGAGGCACAGCACAACCACTGTTCATTAACTCTTTAGAGAAAAGGACAGGCAGGGTCTGGAGGGAAGGCTGGAGGGCTTGGTGGGCTGCCAGTGCTGGGGGGAGAAAACATGAGGGGTGCAAAGAAAGCTTCTGGCAACTCCCAGTTTGTCAGATCCAAAAAAGCTAATCTTAATGCCTCTATTTTAATCCTAGGATTCTGGAACTCTTCTGTAAAACCTTGTGTTCCCCGATGAGTGGGGGAGTCTGCCCTCTCAGCTGATGTCTGCAGAGGGTTGGGGTGGGAGGTTAGGCGGGGAGAAGACCCTTGCTTCTCTTTTTAGGACAAGGTAGAGGGAAAAGGTCGTCTCGGCAAACCTGGAGAAGCCTGGTGACACAACAGTGGATGGACAACCGGGGTGGGTGGCCAGGTAGAACTAGAAAATTCTATGTTCTCAGTCCCTGGCACCTATTCCTTGCCTTCTTCCTATGACCCCACGAGGCTTCCAAACGGAGCCTCCATGGGGCTGGAGATGCCCCGCCTAGAGCTCCAGACGCATCCCCAGCGTCCTGGCAGCTCCTGGCACGGCCAGTCCCCCTCATCCCAGTCTGCCCTCCCCCACCTGGAAACTTTCGCGCCTCCCAGGGCTTTCCCAACCCTTCCCCTGTTCCTCGAGCTTTTGCCCAGTCCAGTCCAACTCTTCCCTCCACTAACACCCTCCTCCCCCGCCTTGCGCTCGGCCTCTTGGCTTTCCTAGGCCCCGCATCTCCCGCACACTCCGGATCCCCTCGGGGCAGATGCAATCCCTCGCCCAGGGCCGGCTGTGCGCTGGCCGGGAGGCCTGGCGCTGGGCTCCTCCCCTCTCTGGGCCTCAGTTTACTCCCGTGCACACAGAGGGCGGAAGCGGTGAAAAGGGGTCCAAACTTGGGGGCTTCCCCCGCCGCCGCCCGCCCGCGCCCCGCGCAGCCTCACCTGGTCGCCCGGGCCCCGCGGCTTGCAGGGCCCTGCAGGCGGCCGCCTGGACGGCCAGGCAGGAGGCAGGGCGGCCGGGGCAGTAGGCGGCCGCCTGCACCGGGCCCTCCGCCTGGCGGCCGAACACGGCGCGGAGCAGCGCCTCCAGCAGCCGCAGCGCGGGCGCCGCCGCGTCCTCCCGCCCGGCCTCGGCCACCAGCACCCCGACCAGCGCCGCGCCGGCCCGCCGCCGGCCGCGCACGTCCCGCAGCATCTCCCGCAGGCGGCGGCGCGGCTCCCGCGCGGCCAGCGACGACGCGCGGCACAGCACGAAGACGAGCGGCGAGCGGATGGCGCGCGCCCCCGCCGGCGCCCCGGGCGCCTTGTGCGCCCCGGGGCCCGCGCCCTCCGCCGCCGCGCCGCCGGGCTTGCCCCCTGCGGGCTCCGGCGGGAACACGGCGCGGGCGAAGTCCCGCAGCAGCGCGCGGCTCGCCTCGCGCTCCCACAGCTCGCCCACCAGCAGCACCTGCCCGCGGCCGCCCGCCGCTTCCACCAGCGCCTGCAAGGGCGGCTCGGCCGGGCGCGCGGGCCGGGCCACCAGCGCCTCCAGCTCGCGCTCCATGCTCGCCGCGCCCGCCCTCTGCGGCTCTCCCCGCCGCGGCGCCCCGGCCCGCAGGACACGCCCCGTGGGCCGCGCCCGGCCCGACCCCTCGGCCCACCGGCCGCGGCAGTCGGCGCCCCGGCCCGAAATTGGGCGGGAGGCGGGTGGCGAGTGCTTCCTCCCCGGGCCCTCTCGGAGCAGCTGCCCTCACCGTCCCTGAGGCAGATGCGGGGAATCCGAGCCGTTCATTCATTGATTCATTCATTCAGCAAACATCTAGTGAGCACCTACTAGGTGCAGGCGCTGGGCAGCCGAGGGTGGAGCAAGACAGAAAATGCTCATGAGAACAAATACACCTTCGCAAACTGGACAAGCGTTTTGAGACCTGAGGCAGGTATTTCTGAGGAACAGACTGGGGGCTAGAATTTTCGGAGGCAAGGCCTACCCCTAACTGTGCAGCTTTGGAGGAGGAGAGGGGGTGGAGGAGAAGGGTGGAGGGAAGGAGAAAGAAGAGAAGCAGGGGTTGCTTCTGTCCTATCCCCCAGCCCTCCTTTTGAAGGGTTCAGCATTTAATGAAAACTGACGGAGGGCCCATTATTTCAACAGATACCAATTACCCGCTGGGCACTGCCCTAGGCAACGGGGGTGTTCCCTGGGAGTGAAATCTATAAGGCAATGTAGCTCCCTCATAGAGCAGAAAGTCCAGGGGGCAGATGCGGAACACAGAGGATGCTGCCACTCTGGGCTGTGGGGCCAGGAGAGGATGCCAGAAGGCCAGGGCAGAAGTAGGATTGCAAGTCCTTTCGTTCTAAGGAGCTAGGTCAGCCTTGCCCAGTAGAACATTCTGTAGTGGCAGAAAGATTCTGTATTATTGGTGCTGTCCAATACAGTAACCATCAGCTACTGTGGCTATTATTGAGCACTTGAAATATGGCTGGCATGACTGACAAACTGAACTTTATATTTTATTTAACTTTAATCTAAACTTAAATAGCCACGTATGGCTAGTGGACAGCGCTGGTGGCTGGTCTAGGCTCTTTACTTCTCCGTCTCTTATGACACAGTAATAGACCAAAGGCCCCTTTGGGCCAAGAACATGTTAATACTCAGCCCTCTCCTTCATCATATAACCCCCAATCTCTCCTTCAGCTTCTGTTTCCTGTCCCCCTATAATTATGCTGAAAAATCTCCTCCAGAAGAGTTCTGTGTGTCTATTCAATAAAATGTGTGCCAGCAGTGGGGGATTTAAAGACATACAAGGGAAATGGATGTGGCTCAAGCAATTGGGCTCCCGTCTACCATATGGGAGGGCCAGGGTTCCATTCCTGGGGGCTCCTGGTGAAAGGCAAGCTGGCCGCTCAACGAGCTGGCCCGAGCAGAGAGATGGCCCATGTGGAGTGCTCGCCCATGCAGGAGAGCTGGCCTGTGCAGGAGTGCTGGCCCACATGGAGAGCTGGCACAGCAAGATGGCGCAACCAAAAGAGACACAGAGGAGAGACAATAAGAGCACAGCAGACAAGGGAGCTGAGGTGGCGCAAGAGATTGAGCTCCTCTCTCCCACTCCAGAAGGTCCCAGGATGGGTTCCCGGTGCCACCTAAAGAGAAGACAAGCAGACCCTGAAGAACACACAGAGAACAGACAGTGAGCGCAAAACAACGGGGGGTAGTGGGGGGGAGGTGAATCAATAAATCTTTAAAGACATACAAGATGCAGTCCTATCCCAATTCTAGTTGTCCTACAGTTGCTTTAGCCAATGTTTGGGGGAAGGGCCCCCCATCTTTGTCAGAATCCTGATTAATATGACCTTCGGCCTCAGTGAACCATCTTTGGGATTCCCTTGGAAGAGTGCCATGATGCCCAGAGCAGAGAGCCGGGGACTGGGGTGGGAAAAGCCCCAGACTTGGAACAAGATGCCCTGGGCTGGGCTCAGGGCTTGGGTTCCAGCACCAGCTGTGCAATTCAGTCATTCAACCACTATTTATTGAGCATCTCTGCCATGCACTGTGCCCAGGGCTGGGAACACAGCTGTGGACATGACAAAGTTCCTGTCCTCACAGAGGTGGCATTCTGCTAGGGAAAAGGGGGAGAGAAGCAATAAACAAGTAAACACATAAATATCAGTTTTAGACAGTGATTGGTGCTATGGAAAATATAACACAGGGCTGACCAGATGGTGAAAGGGCTGGAGATGCTGGCTTTGTCCTGTGAATTCAACCCAAAAAATGCCAAAGAAGGCGGAGGGGGCTGAGGAGGACTCTAGAAATGACCCCTCTCCCTTCATTTGCTCTTTTTTCCACCCAACACTGGCCTGGACAGATCATCACCTGCCCGCATCCCCACCCCCACCACTGCCATGGCCCAGAGAGGCAGTGCCCATCAAGTACAGCTCCTGGCAGCCCCTTGAATCCCTTCTCCTGCCTTTGCATGGATCAGGGGGTTCCAAGCACAAGATCCAGCTCATGGGAAAGAGCAGTGGTCAGGGGAGAATGTCCAGAAGTTCTCCGAGGGACTGTCTGGTGGTGGGAGGTGGCACATGGGGAGTGGCCCAGCCCACACTGCTATGCCAGCAGCAGATTCCCACCCTGCTCCCATTCTTTGAGTTCCTCAGGAAGGGTACAATGTGGGGTCTAGGTTTTTGGCCTTTTCCAGGTGTGCCCATTACCAGGCAAGGTAGATGATATCCAGGGGAACATGAGCTCACTGGGAAAAATAATTAGACATCTGGAGAGAATGAAACAAAGCAAATTTAATGGATGTATTAATTAAGATGAATTTTGGCTGCTAATAACACAAACTCCCAAATAACAGAGGCACAAACACACACAGACTCCCAGATACTGTGGCATAAACACAATGAAAGTTTTTCTCTCTTGTAAAAGTTCATTTGTGGACAATTCATGGCTGAAATAGCAGCTCTGTTTTACTAGGTCTTCAAGGTTGCAGGTTCTTTCCAGGTCACTATTTCCCTATTCCAAGGGTATAGCTATCATCCTCATGATCAAATTGATAGCCAGAGCACCAGCCATCACATCTATGTCCCAGCCATCTTCCAGGAAGGACTAAGAAAGGAAGGAGAATCAGACTGACTGCAGATTTCTTAACAGCAATACTGGATTTAAGAAGATATTTGAGTAATATTTTTGAAGTGTCAAAGAGAAAGAGTTTTGAACCTAAAATTTTATTTCTAGTTAAATTATCAGGCATACAAGAAACCAGACTTACACATATTGACCTTCTTTAAAAACATCATTAAGGGAAGCATTCCAACAAAAAGAGAAATAAATTAGGTGAGTTAAATAAGATATGGAGATAAATCAGAGTGATTTTTAAAAAAAATCATTTAGAAAACGTATTCTTGTCTAAATAAATGGTCCAGTGCCAGCAAAGCACAGTCTTGGTGGACGGAACTGGAGAGGGTGGCAGAGCAGGTGTGAGTCCTGTGTGGCGAGTGGAGAGGGAACTGACCCCCCCCAGGCCGATTCTCTGAGGAAGAGGGGAAGGAGAAGCAGCGGGCGGGAGAGGGTGCTTTCAGCGCTTCCTTACCAGGCCTGTCTAAGGCCAACAGGCTCTGCCTCTTGAGCTGTTTAGTCTCTGGCCCTAAGTTTCCAGGTAACATCCCAGCCTTTCTGGTTGTGGGGACGGGAGGTAGGTGGGAGGGGAGGTCGGGAGCCGGAGGGGAGGGGAGCATGTTAAGCAAAGGTTGGAGTCCAGGGTTGCTGAGGTTTATCTTCACCCGTGTGTTTACCTGGCAAAGGTTCACGTAGTAAATTAACTGGAAACTGCAAAACCTTGAAACACACACACACAGGATGCCAAGAATATTTCTTCCTCTCCTCCATTCACACCCTAGAAGATGCCGTCAAACATTCTTCTCTTTCCCCTGGTTTTCAGTGGCTGTAAAGTGAAGCCAGGATTGCCTCCTCTTGCTCACGCAGGCAGAGCCTGGCGGGACCCGCGTGCGAGCAAGGGCTGCTTTGGAAAACGCGGCGCGAGCCGCTGTGGGCCAGGGCTCAGCACCTCCCTCCTCCTCCTCCACCCTTTTCCCTTTCCCTTTCCCTCTTCCCTTGCGCTTCCAGCTCTCTCTCTCCCCCTCTTCCTCCCTCTCTCCCCCCCTCTCTTTCTCACCTCTTCCCCTTCTCACCCCTCTTTCTTCCCTCTCTCCCCCCCTCCCTTCTCTCCCCCACTCTCTTCTCTAACACAATTGTTTGGGGGCTTCAGGGAAGGTATGATTGCAGAGCACTTAGAGGCTCCTTGGAAAGGCAGAGAGAGAAAGACCTTTAAAGGAGGAGGACTATGGAGAGGAAGGAAATCTCAGCTGGAGGTTCCAGCACCAACAGAGGGACAGGCTGGGGTGGGAGCAGGGGCAGGAGCAGGTTTAACCCTGGACCTGAAAGGGGCCGTTGGCAGTGGGACAGTCCCTGTGGCGTGTCCTGACTCCTGGATGACCAGGCAGGGCTCATTCCCACCAGGGCACCCGGCATGGGGCTCTCCATGCCAGCTGGTTTTTGTCTGGGGCCAAGCATCTCAATTTGACCTGAACCTTAGAGGTCCAGCCAAGGTTAGTGACGAGGGTCTAGATGTATTCCAGGGGACAGAGGCCCCAGCGTGAGCCCCGGTGTGTTCCTATGGGGCCCAGGGCAAGTGGGCGGTATCTGAAGGGGAGGGGGACACGTGCACAGGAGGGGAGGCAATCGGCCCTACGTGCAGCAGGTACCTGGGCCCAGGTGGCGCTTTGAGTTAAAGTCCCCATCTCGCCCGTGGCAGAGGGCCCTGGGAGCAAGGTCAGAAAGGCAGCCGAGCGGCCCCGGGGCCTTCACGGGGATTTGCCAGCCGCGGCGCGTCCAGCAGGGCCGGGAGGGCAGGCCGCTGGCCTGGGAGTAAGGCTGCCCAGTGACCCCAGGAAGCTGCTTCTCTGGGTCTCCTTTGAAATGCGACCTGGCCTCGCTGCGGCGCTCAGGCTCGAGCTCGAGCAGCGCCCTGACAAACAGCACACGCTGGTTGCCTTAAACCACAGGAATTAATTTTCTCACGGCTTTAGAGGCTACAAGTCCAAACTCAGGGTGCCAGCAGGGCCATGCTTTCTCCCCAGCCTGTGGTGTCCCGGCGGGACTTGCCGGTGTGACTCGTCTCTGCCTCCGTCACGCGGCCATCTGGCTCCTTCTCTCTCCCACTTCCTGTGTCCAGATTTCCTCCGCTCCTAAGGACTCCGGTCAGACTGGGTTAGGCCCCACCTGATTCAGTCTGGCCTCATCTCAATAGGATCTTCAAAGATCCCATTGACAAATGAGTTCACGCCCACAGGACGCGGGGTCAGGACTTGTGGGGGGCACGGCTCAATGCACAGCACAACCTGCCGGAGAACGGCCCCGGCCGCCGCGGCTGGCAAGCGGCCGGGCTCTACCAGGGCTGAATGGGGCTCTGGCTGGCCTTTTGCATGCCCAGGCCAAGCTCATGTTAACTCCCAAGCCCCTCCAGGTGATAGTGGGCCAAAGGCAGTTAGCATGGGGGGTATCCCCGTTCCTACCCAAGGTTCAGAGTGAACCCCTTTATAGAGAACCATATACTATTTGGACTGAGCCCAAGGGGTGGGCACGAGGGCCACTACATCCCATGCCCCTCCGCCCACATGCCTCCTTCTGCTCACTTTCTGCAGGCCCCCAGCCCCACCTGCTGAGGTCTAGGAGTGTGTGCGCTTTGGGGTATGGACAGTGGGTGACCTCATGATCACCCGTCACAGTGCGTCTGCTACAGGACAAGGTGCCCATGAAATCTGAATCTTATGATAACCTGGTGTGGCTCACGCTGGCCTGGGTCAGGGATTCAGTCAGGGAGATGGGCTCAAAGAGTGCATCTAATCTGGGCTCCTTTGCACGCCAGATCTTGGCGCTGTGTGTTGGCGTGACCCCACAGGTCAGAGGCTTCCATGAACACCACGCTCAGGCCACGCTGGGCGGAGGCAGTGGGGTGTCGCTGATGAGGTGACAGTAGCATGGCATTGGGGGGACAGTGACCCCCACCTCATAGCTTTAGGAGAAGCCTCTTTTCACTGGTAGTGGCAGTGGGGGAGGCAGCTCTGGCCAGTAGAGCTTTCTGTGATGATGGAAATTGTTCTAAATCTGTGTTGTTCGATACAGTAACTGCTTAGCAGCATGTGGCTACTGAGTACTTGAAGTGTGGCTAGTCCAACTAAAAAGCCGTATTTCAATTTTACTTAATTCAATGTAAATAGCCATGTGTGGCTACCATATTGGGCTATCAACGTTCTCGCCTGTAGATGGCTTCCTGGCCTCACTGGCGTCTTCTAGGACAACCTGCAGGCTGGCGGGGGGGTCAAGTCCACATGCACAGAGCCTGGCAGCAAGACAGGCCATCGTGCTGCCCCTCTCCCTTCAGGCCCACCTTCATCTGTACCAGCCAAACGGGAGAGTTATTTAGGGCGGTGAGAGGCGTCACCCCAATGCCTCTTCCAACTTGCTCACGTGGTGCTAACACCTGTGTTCCTACCAGGGAGGCGGTTGTCCAGTAGATTTGCCATTTTGTTGAGAAGGGGGGCTCCAGGGGCTTCCCCTTCACCCTTCCTGTCATAATAGCCTTGATTTTTTGGGTCCCAGAGCCAAAGTGGGGATACGCCAGTTGTTCAAGGTATCCATTCCAGCTCCACACCTAGGCATCGAGGAGTCACCATGAAACAGGTTTAGGATTCCACCAGTCCTACCCTGGGCTGAATTCCAGCCAAACTCCATTATCACCGGACCCAGGGTTTGGGGTCAGTTCAGAGCTGGTGTCCCCAATGCCCTGGAAGTTCTGGATTATCCCTTTCCCCAGGGCACAGCACCCCTGATGCATGGCCAGATCCCCTGCAGAAAGGGCAGGGGGAAGATGGACAGAATATGCTTGTGATGTTATCACACAAGGAGCCAGCCTTCAAGGGGCTCCATGCTGTGAACCGGCACATCAGAGAATTAGATAAGGGTTGCAGCTCTCTGTTGTGCTGGCTCAATTCAGGCTTCCCCAGTCTGGAGTTTTTCAATTAGATAGATCAAGTAGAACTTTAGGAATCTGCCCAGTTTTCCTAGTACACGGTTGGTTGGTCGCCACGGAAGAGTCCGTCAAGTCAAGCCTTCTTGATGGCCACACTACCTATTGGGGGAGCTAAGCTCATCTTGCTTTTGGTGGTGAAATGCTGCTCCACGGCCTCTGCTACTTTGGGATTTTCCACGGAAATCAGGGAGACTATTTTGACAGCAGTGACTCCCCAGAAACAGTCTACTTGGGGCACTGGCCCTGACACCATTTCTGCTGGCCCCTTAGGGTGGTGCTGTTAGAACTCTTGACTCTGCTGCAGCCCTGTGAATAATCTCTGATTGACCACAGGGTCTTTGCATCACTCCTTCAATATTAAAAGTCCTTGGCAGGTCACATGACCATGCCCTAGTTATAAGGAAGTAGGCAGAGAGACTATTTGATTCTCCTTGTCTCACACCTGCCCTAGAGCTCCCCCTAGGGAACTAGATGGATAGAAGAGGTATCTGGAGGTTGAGCAACCAAACTGATGATTTTTATCTTCACCTTTTTGATTATCTGTGTGGTTGGATTTTCTACAATGACCATTGATTACATGTATAATTTTTAAAAGGAGTTTGTCATTTTGAGTTGTTTTTTTTTCCAATCGACTGGTTCCAAAGGTGCAACTATTATATGTGTATTGGGGGCGGGGGGGAGGGGGCATGAAAAATGGTTCTCAAACCTGGAAAGGTCAGGAATACAAGCATAAGAATTTGGGGCCTCAGCATTTGTGTGTGAGAGTGGGGCTGAGGTTGCTCTTTGTTTGTTTTTTTTTAGATTTATTTATTTATTTATTTATCCCCACCTTGCTGCTTGTGTTTGCTGTGTCCATTCGCTGTGTGTCTTCTCTGTGTCTGCTTATCTCCCCCTTGCTGTGAGCTCCTGCTGCATCAGCCCACCGCGCCGTGCGGGCCAGCCTGCCCTCACAAGGAGGCCCCGGGAAGCGAATGCGGGGCCTCCCATATGGTAAACGGGGGCTCCATCGATTGAGCCACTCCCGCCTCCTGAGGTTGCTCTTTGAAGACACTGTTGGTCTGCCCTGGATCCAGCCCTGGCCCTGCTCTGTGGGGAGGCCTGGAGATGGTTAGCCCTACTGCCAGCTCCACTGGCCTGGGCAGATGTCGGGGTCTGCCCTTAACCAGCAGCACAGAATACCCACATGCTGGGTCCTTGTCAGGTCAGAGCCATAACATTAAACTCACTGTCACTCAATGCTTAACAAAAGTCTGGTTGAATTAAAAAAAAAAAAAAAAAGATTTAGGAAGACTTGCCTGAACGGCAGTCACAGTCATCCACACAGGGGTGTTCCAGTCCCCATCAACACTTACTTTTGGGTTCAGTACGACCCCTGGACGGCCACCTGCTTCCTGCCCTTTGTAAGCTGCTTTATTTCCATCTACTTGGGGTCACGCCGTTGGCTTGAATAAGAGGCTGGCAACACCAGTCCCCTGGCACTCCTGGTTTTGCTTCCTGTGAGGATGCTTTTAGGGTCTTGTTCACTGCATTACAAAGGCCCTTTGAGTGAAAACATTTGGGGGAAATTCTTTCCTGGTCCTGGGATTTGTCTTCTTCGAAGCACCTGATTTGTTTTTGTTTTGTAGGCATTATAATGCAGGTGATTTTTAAAAAATTTATTTATTCATCCCCCCACACCATCGTTTGCGGTCACTGTCTGCTCTCAGTGTCCATTTGCTGTGTGCTCTATGTGTCTGCTCGTCTTCTCTTTAGGAGGCATCAGGAACCGAACCCGGGACCTCCCATGTGGAAGAGAGGTGCTCACTCACCTGAGGCACTTCAGCTCCCTGGTTCGTTGTCTCGCTCATTGACTTTCCTCTTTGTGTCTCTTTTGTTGCATCATCTTTTTTTGTGTCAGCCCGTGCCTGTCCGCCGTGCCAGCTCACCTTCTCTAGGAGGCACCGGGAACTGAACCCGGGACTTCCCATGTGGTAGGTGGAAGCCCAGTCGATTGAGCCGCATCCTCTTCCCAATACAAGTGAACTTGTTTCTTTCTTTGAAGGGGCTGCTGGGGAACTCAGAGTCAAATTGTGGCCCATATCTAGCAAGTGTAGGGGACTTTCATGGCATGCATCCTCTGTATTAATTAATCTTATCTCTAGCCTCACATTATTTCTCCCAAACTAATTTTCTCTTTTTCCTAAAGTCCTCCATGACTTTTAGAAAAAATATTTTATTAATTTATTTTGTAAGCAAGAATAATTGTTTGTTTGGTTTTTTAATCAGGGCAAGATAAAATAAAGCTCACATAAAATATTCATAATGTTATATTCTCACCTGGACCCTTATACTGGACGCTGTGCCATTCTCTAATCTGAGAAATTCAGGGATTTTATTGAATTTTAAATTTTTGTTTCATCTTTGAGAATAATCATTTTGTTACCATTCCTGAGATTGCTATGTTAGAAAGAATTTTTATCCTCTTGCATCTATGAAAGCTCCTTTTCTTCTATTTGGTATTTACTTCATACTTGACACAATAATTATGAATTTATCTTTATTCCCTGAAGAGTGGAATGAGGTCCAGAAATCCATGTCTTCATGAAGTTTTACAATCCTCTAAGAATTCTGAGAATGTTGAGTCTTTCAACTTTTTTTTTTTTTTTTTTT
>JAQZBX010032129.1:0-13471 GCA_029593785.1 Cabassous unicinctus | reverse complement strand
CAGAAGAATCGATGTATTTGTGCACTGTGTCATTCTGAAGGCAGCAATCACAATCCTCTCCACTGCATGTTCCTTACAGAAAAACTAGAAAATAAAGGCAATAAAAAAGAAAAATATACCACCCATCTTCCCTTTATTAACAACTAGGGGACCAGCCTTCCAGATTTTCAACAAAGCATTTATTCATTCAACAAGGATTGACTGAGGGCCTACTATGTGCTAACTACCATGTTATATCCTGTTATGTCACTGTGTTCAAATCCAGATGCAGTCCTTACTCCACACCGCCCCCTATAGACCTTACCATCCATGGTACATTTATGAAACTGGAATCACAGTAGAGAGGGTTCTAGACCCTCTTTCCCTACATTCTAGATCTCTTTCCATGTCAGCATGCAGAGACGGATATCACTATTTCAAAAGGCTGAGTAGTAACGCACATGTGACTAACCATAATTTATTTGTACCAGCACCCTAATATTGTGAATTTTTATGCAATTATAAAGAGTATTTCTGTGGTGGTTTGAAGCTGTCTGTACCCCAGAAAAACGGGTGCTTAAATTTAATCCATTGATGAGGTTACTTCAGTGAAGGTGAGGCCCACCTCCATCAGGATGGGTCTTAACCCTATTCCTGGAGTCCCTGTAAGTGGAATAAAATTCGGACAGAGAGAGAGAGAGAAAGAGAAAGCCACAGGAAGCAGAAAGCTGAAACAGAACCCATAAGAGAAGGAAGAGACCAGAGGGCGCTGACGTGCACCTTGCCATGTGACAGAAGAACCAAGGATCGCCAGCAGCCAGCCCCAGAACTCCAGCCCTCGGGGAGAAAGCATCACTTCGATGATGCCTTGATTTGGACATTTTCCCGGCCTCAAAACTGGGCTGGAATAAATTCCCATTGTTTCAGCGGAACCATTTCGTGGTATTTGCTTGAGCAGCCTAGGAAACGAAAACATCTGTGCGCAGCCTTGAACATGCAGACCTGGGACTGGTCTTACTACTTCTAGGTGCTTCTTAGCTCATCCTCAAATACAGCAGTGTGCAAAATTGGGCCCCCGTTGCCTATAATCTTTCTGGCTTTTCCAGGTCAATGACTTTGGGCTTCACCTTTGTAATCTTTCTTTACTTTGAGCCCGACGTGTTCACATTCAGGTCCCGCTTACATGGCTGCTTGCGAGATGATGGAAGCAAATGTCTTGCTTCATCCTTACGATGACCTTGCTTTGTACAGTGACAGCAGCATCTCGTGTTGGTCTTTCGTTGGCGATTGAATTGCATCATCACTTCCAGTGGTGGAAGGAGCCAACTCTCTCTATTTATGCTAAGCCGGCACCTTCTTCCTGCATTACCCTGGTGTTCATGAAGTGTGTGTCTAATAGATGAATTCACGAGTGAACAGATTCCAGGACCGGAAAAATGGTGCGGCTGAGGGAAAGACCGTTCACAGGTAGGAGGGGACGTGCGGGGGATGGTAGGCAGGTTTGAGTTCAATAAAAATCAAGTTCTCTGTTCACTGGTCTTTCTTTTCCCATTCGAGAAATGCTACCTTCTCACATAGAGTTGCCACATAAAATACAGTATGTCACATGCAATACTGAAGACATTATTTGTTGTTTATGTGAAATTCAAATTTCTGGGCATCCTGTCTTTTTATTTGCTAAATACGGCATCCCTGGTCTCAGGGATCTCAGGGGCCAGTATGGTCTAGAAGCAGGAAGTCAGGAAAATTTGCCGCTAGGTAAATGACTGTGCAATGTTCCGCAAAACTTCTCGGGAATTTCAATTTCCCTGCTGAAAGAGGTGGGGCGAGGTAATCCATGATTGCTTCCAGCTTTAATCTGCTTCTTCAGTTACTGGTCAGTTAGCCCAGGAGCTTCTCCATGTTAGTCCCATTTTGCAAAATAGCCCACCTGCAACCCCGCTCGGCTCCAGCAGGTCTCCCCTGCCCAGATAACAGATGGCCCAAAACCTCCACCCCATCCCTAATCCAACAGGATGTACTAATCTCAAAACCAACCATGAGAATCTCACAAGATTATCAAACGTCCTGTTTGACATTCCAACACGTCTATCTCCCTCTTCCCAAGACCTCCTCCCAAAAGGGCAAAAGTCAGTAATCTTCCACCCCATATCTGCACGCCACATCTATGAGCCCCTTCTGTAAACCCTCCCAGTTACACCAGCTCAGAAGAAGCAATCCCAACCCGGGTAGGTGGGCTGAGGTCTCGCTTCAGGTCCCCACCATGCTGGTGATCTAATAAACGTCTCTGCTTGAATTTTAGTCTGTCTCTGAGCCCCACTGGGCCGGGACTAACACTCCATAGGCAGGAAGTCCCAGATCTGGAGCAGCAGCCACTGCTCCATGGAATGGGCTCTGTCCAGCCAGGACCTGCTCAATGGCTCGTGAGAGAGGTCGAGACAGCAGCCCGGACCTCACATTTACAAGAGTCATTTGGTTCACAGTGAACCTTCCCACGCCTCTTCCTGCCTAAGCCCCTCTGCCCCGTCCACTGCAGCTCCAAGCTCTGGAGGGCTGCGCCCCTGCCTCTCTATCTGTCAACTCATGGTCTCTGCTGGTTCATTGCGTGCCACTGCCCCGCTGCCTGCCGGGCACCTCAAGCTTGACCTCAGAACCTTCTCTCATTAAGGGCTGACAGCTGGTTGGCAAACATGAGGAGAGAGCTGGAGTTGGGAAAAAGTATCATTTGGCAGCCATAATAACAAAGATGATTGAGGCGAGAAGCACCAGAGGATTCTATATCTAAGAGGGAAATTTGATGACGAGCAGGTTATCCGTGTGGTCTCCCCATAGAGTGCCTGTAAGTTGCAAGGAGAAAATTTCTCTACACAGCAGAGAAATCAGATGCCTTGAATGTGTGCAGGGCAGATGGACACCTTAAACCTCCAAATATGATGCCTTGAAAAGGACATATCACTCGTGTAGTATTCCAGCCTGGAATGCATACTCTTAATCTAACCATTATAACAACATCAGATAAACCAAAAAATGAGGAGCATTCTATCAAAAAAGAAAAAAAAGGGGTTGGGGGGAATGGACTGTAGTCTTTTGAAAATAGCAGAGTCATAAAAGACAAAGAAAGGCTGTGGAAACGTCCTAGATTAAAAGACATGTAAATGCAGTGCCTGATCCTAGACTAGATCTTGTATTGGAGGGGGAAAAAGTGCTACAGAGGACATGATGGGGTCAATTGGCACAATTAAAATTACAGATGATTGGTTAGATAAAATTAATATTTACTTCTGTAAATGTAATATTTACTGATGTTGACAACTATACTGGGTTATGTAAAATAATGTTCATATTCTTAGGGAAGCCCCACTGAAGTTTTTAAGGGTGAAGGGCCATGATGTGTGCAACTTTTTAGCAAATGGTCCAGAGAGGAAAAAAACAGTCTATTATCTATCTATCTATCTATCTATCTATCTATCTATCTATCTATCTATCCATCATCTGAGAGAGAAGGAGGAGGAGGAAGAAGAGTAAAGGAAGAAGAAGAAGAGAGGTGGGAGCTCGGATGATAAAGCAAACAGGGCAAAGTGCTAGTAGAGGGAAATCTGGGGGAGGGTAAGGGGAATCTGGGTGTTCTCCGTGCTATTCCTGCAACTTTCTGTAAGTTTGAAATTATTCCCCACAAAATGTTCTAGAAATTGATGTCCTTTCTTATTGATCTATAAAAGCTCTTTTAAAATTCTTATTCCTTTGTCATAAACACTGTAAGCACTCTTTCCCTATTCATCATTGCCTCTGGGTTTCGTTCGTGGTGTGTTTGACATGTTCATGTGTGTTGAGTGAGCAATCCCCCCTTTATGAGTCAGGTTTGAAGACCCTTCTCCAACACGAAGACGACCCAGATACTTACCTACCACATTCATCCATCCAGGGTGCTATCAATTGTAAAATACACCATGGAAAGTAGAATACTGCTGCCCCCCGCTCCAATGTCCACGTCCTAATTTCTGAAACCTGTGAAAATGTTTCTAGATGTGGCAAAAGGGACTTTGCAGACATGACAGAGTCAAGGATCTTGAGAGGGGAAGATTATCCTGGATTATCCGGGTGGGTCTTAATAAGAGGGAGGCAGGAGGGTTCGAGGGAGAGGGCACTTTGGAGATTTGAAGATGCCCTGCTGTTGGCTTTGAAGATGGAGGAAGGGGCCCCAGGCCAAGGAATGCAGGCAGCCGAGAAGCTGGAAAAGGGCAAGGAAACGGGCTCTCCCCGAGAGCCTCCAGGGGAACGCACTCTGCCAGCGCCTTGATTTTAGACCAATGAGACCCATTTCAGATGTCCACCTCCAGAACCAGATAATAAGTGGTGTTTGTATTCATGATCTCTTTCTTTGTAACAAATCACGCCCAAGCTTAGCAGTTTAAAACCACTGATATTCAGTCTCTCACACAGTACCTGAGGTTCAGGAAGCCACAGGTGGTTTATCTGGGTGGTTCTGGCTGAAGGTCCCTCATGAGTGAAGACATTGGCCATGGCTGCCGTCACCTGAAGGCTGGTCCAGGGCCGGTGCTGGCAGGAGGCCTCAGTTCCTCGCCACATGGCTCCGTCCTGCGACATGGTCGCTGGCTTCCCTCAGAGTGAGCGAGCCACGAGACAGGGAGCAAGTAGGAGGCCACTGTGCTTTCCGTGGCCTCGTCTCCACTCGTTGCCACTTCCACTTCATTCTGTTCTTTAGAAGTGGTCACTAAGTCCAGCCCACACTTTTGGAGGGGGATGCATCCAAGAAATTGTGGACAGATCTTTAAGCCGCCACAGTGCTAGTCCTATCCTTTTGGCAATTTTCTAGGAGTTGACTTTGAACATTTTGCTACTCATCAGTTTGCTTCCATTAAAGTTGAGAAAATGAAATTATAATAAATTCTGATTTTGGTATAAATAAAAAATTTAAAATCAATATAGTATTGTGAGGTCCAATACATCTACTTTTCAATTTTAAATATTTTCAACTAATATTTTAGAAAAAATTAGACATTAAAAACACATAAAAACAAGTATATAGGAGTGCTCATTTTTCTTTTGCCTGAGGCTCCAGTATGGCTTGGCCTGGCACTGCTAAAAGTGACAGACACAGCACAAAAGGGAAGAAGCCTCCGGGCCCTCCACTTCCTAAGGACTGAGAACGCTTCTCAGCTTCCAATAGGAATTGCTGCAGATCAGTGATTGTTATATGCTGCCCTTTCCCCTCAAGTGTTTGAATGAGAGGTTTATATTATGGTTTTCTGTCTCTAGCTCAACAGTATTTGTCAGGTGTGTGTGAGGGAGACGACTTGCAATTGTGTGTTTAAGGATGTTCATTGTAGCACAGCTTATAAAAGTGGACGATTGGAAAAGCCCACATATCCATCAGTAGGTCAACGGTGAAACAAAGCAAAACCAGTGTTGAGAACGGACATGTGTGGATCGCCTCTCCGACATCCTTTGCTTCCTTACAAAAGCGACCTAATTTTCATTCAGGTTTTCAGCCTCCCCTTATGCAGCTTACTGGCTTCTCCCGGAGCCGGCCCCATCCCAACTCTACCGACGGGCCCAGGGTGGCCTAATCCAACCAGCACATTCCAGTCTCCTGGTCCCAATTACAGTGGTCACGTGACCTAAGCTGGTCCAATCAAGAATGAATCTAGGACTGTTGCTGGGAATGCTGGGAAGTGTTGTGAGGCCATAAACCATAATTTATGGCCATAAGCCATAAATTCCTAGTCAAGGCAAACACACACACACACACACATACACACACAACAAACCCCCTTCCTGTATGTGCATCTTAAAGTGCACACGCACATTCCTAAGCCATAGCTGTCTGTGCCAGAGCCACCCCTGCTACGCATCAGAAACCTCAAAGAGACATGTTTACGACCTTGCAGATCCCGACTTGGCCCTGTGCCTGCCTCGTTCACGTAACGCCCTGGGTGTCACGGAGCACGACTCTGAACGCCTAGGACCGGCTCCCAGCCTCTAAGTGCCCTAATAAACTGTTACTATTTTGCTATGTGGAGCAGCCTGCTTCATTTTTTGGTCTTGAGTGCCCATCGCACTTTGGTGAAGCCTATTCTGTAGGTTCACGGCCAGACAAGTTACAGGCTCGTGGCCGCTCTCTTTGGACGGCGATGAAGACCCGGTGTAGCCCTAGGTGCTGCTGGCAGCCGCCTTACAACCACAAGGCAAGTCAAGCTTAGCTGAAGCTGACTCCAAGGAAGTAGAGCGGGGAGAGGGAAAGAAATGGGCTCTTGGGATTAACCCACCCCAGAGCCTGCGCTTCCTCTAGATGTTACAGTTACCTCAGGCGTTAAGCTTCCCTTATGCCAGATTGAGCTAGCTGTCCCCTTCCCTGCAAAGGCTTCTGACCAACAGGACAGCCCAGATTCACTGAGCACGTGGGATGAGCCAGGCACTATGCTATGTCCTGCAGAATCTCGTCTGATGATGTGGTCATATGACGGAACATCATGCACCTATTAAAAACAATATGTTACATGGAAAGATTTTCATGAGAAGTGAGAAAAGCCTATATATAATCAGGGAAAACGTCCATTTCGGTCAAGTGATCTCTTGGTGAGGGTGGGGAAGGCAGTGGGGAGGAGAGAAGGAATCCAGGATCTCTTGGGTTATCTCAGTTTGAATCCCATTTGATCCCTGAGGGAAGACAGGACACCCCTCCTCCAGGAAGAGCCTCTGGGGGAGGGAGGGACACCTCTTGAAGCTCCTGCCAGAAGCACCAGAAGGGACCAAGTCTTTGAAATGCCACAGTGGGGGTTGGGGAGGGGCAGGGAATTATACACAGAAATACACGATTAAATGCCCAATGCTTATTGACAGGACAATCATTCTAGTGGGCATCAGCTCTTCTGGGGATGGGGTCTTTGGGACAACATGGAGGGGCTGAGACTAGAACTTCCTGCTTCTGTGGGGTCAAGGGAGCAGAGGGGCCAGGGTCCCTGGAGAGGGAGGGAGTTGGCTCGTTTAGAGGCTTGTCCAGCTGACTGGCTTTGAGCTTCTGGTGGGCCCCGAGTCTGATTGTTGAGTCCCCACTCGCCCAGCGACTAACACAGGCAGTGATGCGAAAATGGAGGCAAGGCCAAGGTGGGGGGGGGAGCATCCCCAATGGGGTGAGGCCGCAGAAACCGGGCGCCCCCCTTTAGTGGTCCAGCCTGACTTGACAGCTTCCTGTGCTACTAAAGTTTCTCATTTAAATGCAAATATTTTCAAGGAGCCTCCTGCCCAGGGAGTTTGTTTGGCTTGTAGTAGTGGGAATACGCAACTTTAAAGCATTTGAATAGAAGAATCCACTTCTGAGAAATTTGCATTTTCAGAAAGCTTCAATGGAGCACAGAGCTTTGGAGCTGTGAATAGTTTCTGTGTTTGCTGCTCTCCGTGAATGGTACTGGAGGTGCTGCGGGGGAAGGCGCCTTTGCCAAGAGCCTGCGGGGGATTCTGGGATGTGTGTTGAGTCACCTCTCCCCTGCAGGTTTCCAGGGAGCTGGTTTGCATGTGATTCCCAATGCCAAGGGCCTCTGTTCTAGGTTCTGCCGGCCCTCCCTGCCTCAGGACACGACCTTGAGGAGAGTGGCAGGGTGGCCCAGTGGGCAGGGTGGGGGTGCTGGCTGTTTGGTGTTTACATGGGGTTGGCGCACACCCCGGTGGGCTCCCTTTTTCATTCCTTCTTACCTGGGTTGGGCCCTATGGCTGCCCCATCGGTGCTCACCTGGAGGGTTTGCTAACGTTCCCTCTGGCCGCAGCCCTAGTAGGCTGAAAGGGAAAGCCACGGGAAGGGTGCCTTTAGCTCCTGACGCACCAAAGGTTCACCGAAGGCTTCAGGCCCTGAGATGGGAGCCCGCTGTGGGTCCTCGGCCCCCACCCAGGGAGCTCCCTCTAGAGGTCACAGCGGGAAGGGTGGGGTGGCCACCACTTCTCCCCTTTCAAAGAAAGTCTCTCCCCACCACACCTGGATTCATTTGTTCCTTTGACACAGTTGAATTTATTCTAAAAGCAGCCTATACACTAGCCCAAGAGATAACCCTTGATTTTTATTTCTGATATTAACTAACCAAACATGGTAATAAAAATGGACAACAAATTGTTAAAGTAAAATAATGCTGGTAGAACAAAAATGCCTCTATATGGGGCCTCCCTCCCCCAGAAAAATGTACTATAGCCCACGTTTTCTATCTTCTTCCCTCTCTGTCTTTTCCTCTTTTCCTCCCTTCCTCTCTCCCTCTCTTCTATCAATCTAAACGAAATATTATGGACCTCTTTCTACATGTCAAGCACTGCCCTAGGAGTTGATGATGCATCAGTGAACAAAACATTGTCCTCATGGAGCATCCAGGCCAGTGGGGGTGGGGGGGTGGGAGACAGGCAGTAAATCCCCACAAGTAAGAATATACTTAGAAGGTACTGAGTGCTATGGGAGCGTGATGGTTAGGCTCATGTGTCAACTTGACTAGGTAATGGTGCCAGTTGTTTGATCAGAAGCACTGGCCTAATTGTTACTGTGAGACATTTCAGGGACTTATATCATTAGTCAGTTAATTGCATCTATGGCCGATTCCATCTACAATCAACTGAGGAGATTGCCTTGAGCAATGAAAGGCGCCTCATGCAATCCGTTGAAGACCTCTAAAGGAGAACTGATTTTGACAGTCAGAAGAGAGAAGTTCCGTCTCTACTTCAGCCAACTGGCTTTTCTGGAGGAATTTATCGCAAACCTTCATCAGAGTTCCTGGCTTGCAGCCTGCCCTATGGAATTTGGACTCATGCATCCCCACAGTTACATGAGAAAATTTAATAAAGTCTCATAATATTTATAGATATCTCCTGTTGGTTCTGTTTCTCTGGAAAAACTTGACTAATACAGCTTGGTACCAGGAGTGGTTCTTGAGAAACAGAATCTTAAAAAGGGATTTGAGTTGGTTCTGGGGTGTTTGTAATTGGCATTCTACTCTGATTAGATTCAAAGACACTAATGACTCTATTTCCAATAATCAAGATGCCACCAGGGGAGTGGATGTAGCTCAGTGGTTGAGTGCCTGCTTCCCATGCACAAAGTCCTGGGTTCAATCCCCAGTACCTCCTAAAAAAAAAAAAAAAAAAAAAAAAAATGCCACCAATAGTACATGGGGTGAGTTGGCCATAGAGATTCACAAAATATCACCACTGGATATGGCTATTCACATGCTTATAAGAGGCAAGGCTCTGGGGGAGAGTGTTTTTGACACCTTAAGATAGTTTTGTGGAATTAAAAATTATAATAATGTTTGCTGGTTGTTCCTATATATGCTGGATACAGTTATAAAAGAAAGGGATGAGTTGAAGGCTTTAAATTTACAATTCAAGCACCACATGAAGGATATGAAAGTTTCTATGTGTGTCCTGAAAGAAAATCTTGTTTTCTGTAGCTGCAGACTTGAGATCTCTGAAAACCAGACCCAGAGTTTCATTGTGCGAGTTACGGCGGAACCTGAAATCTCAACCATGCGGGGTGCCTGCTGTTAAAATGAGGGCATTGATTGGAAAGTTATGAGATCCTGAAAATTGGAATGGAGACATATGGGTTGATGATGATAGAATGGGGACATTGAAACCCTATATTCTGCTGAGTCTTTGCCAGATAAACATGTAATGGTCTGCCCTGAGGAAACAGCTTACAGACCTCCAGTCTGCCTTACGTAGTCTGTCATTCAACCTCCACCTGACAAGATTAATCCTGTTTCACCAGATGAAACTGCAAAGGAATGCTCTGAGGTAATTGGCTTGCAAGACACTTCTAACCCTTCTTGTTACCCATGCCCACCACCCCTCTTTTCTTCCAGACATTATAACTAGACTAAAGTCCCAACAGGCCCCAAAGGGTGAGGTACAAAGTGTGAACCATGAGGAAGTACGCTATACTCCAAAAGAACTGCACAAATTTTCCAATTTATATAGCTAGAAATCAGGAGAATATGTGTGGGAATGGATATTAAGGGTGTGGGATAGTGGTGGAAGGGATACAAAGTTGGATCAGGCTGAATTTGTTGATATGGACCCACTAAGTCTTAGTGACTAAGCAGAGATTTTGGATTCAGCGTTGTAGCTTGAAGGGTTAGAAAGGGCTCCAACAGTCTGTTGGGGAAGCTGGCTAAAACATGACGAAAAGATGGCAGACATTACCTGAGGGCCAACGCCAGACCTGCTCTGGTATACTGTAGATGAAGGGATCCAAAGGCTTAAAGAAATTGGAATACTGGATTGGATGTATCACATAAGGCCTGATCTCCCACCCCGGGAATGTCCAGAGGATACACTTTTCACCAGGACTGTGAGGAATAAATTTGTGAGATTAACTTCATCTTCCTTAGAGAGCTTGGTGGTTGCTCTTCTCTGTAGGTCAGATATTGCCTTGGGAACTGCTGTCCCCGTACCGGGATCCTTAAACACTATGGGTATGATTGGATCCCTGGTTGCAGAAGCCAAATGGCAGCACTTAATTGCCAAAGACAAGGTGGGCAATGGCTACCATAATAAACAGCAGACTCAAAGCAGCAATCAAAGAAGCCTGAGTCATGGAGACCTATGGCGTTGGCTAGTAGATCATGGGGTACCTAGAAGCGAAATAGATGGGTAGTCTACTAGATTCCTATTGATCTGCATAGGCAGAAGAGTTCCAGGTCACGTGAACAAGAGTCTAACTCGAGTTACAGAAACAGAGAGTCACAGCCCCTTAATCAATTCCCAGGCTTGAGGCAGTTTACAGACCCAGAGTGCCTTGAATGAGGGGAAGGCCGGGTCTGCTTAGGGAAGGACCCTGTTACACTGCCAGAAATTTATACTAATCTTCCTCTCAGTCTTCCCCAAAGAGACCTACGGCCTTTGACAAGGGTAACTGTGCATTAGAGAAAAGGAAATGATCAGACATTTTAGGGATAATTAGACACTGGCTCAGAAGTGACATTAATTCCAGAAGATCCAAAATGTCACTTTGGTCCTCCAGAGTAGGGGCTTATGGAGGTCAGGTGATCGATGAAGTTTTAGTTCAGTTCTGTCTCATCATGGGTCCAGTGGGTCCCCAGACCCACTTTGTGGTTATTTCCTGTTCCAGAACGCATAATTGGAATAGACTTACTCAGAAACTGGCAGAAATCCCACATTGGTTCAGGTGGAGTGAGGGCTATTATGGTAGGAAAGGCCAAGTGGAAGCCACTAGAACTGCCCTTAACTAGCAAAATAGTAAACCAAAAGCAATGCAAGATTCCTGGAGAGATTGCAGAGATCAGTGCCACCAAGAAGGACTTGAAGGATACAGGGCTGGTGATTACCACCACATCCCCATTCAACTCTCTTACTTGGCTTATGCAAAAAACAGATGGATTTTGGAGGATGGCAGTAGATTATCATAACTTGAAACAGGTGGTGATGACTCCAATTGCAGCTGCTGTCCCAGATGTGGTATCATTGCTTGAGCAAATCAACACTTCCCCTGGTACCTTATATGCAGCTGTTGATCTGGCAAATGCTTTTTTCTCAATTGCTATTAGTAAGCACCACCAGAAACAGTTTGCTTTCAGCTGGTAAGACTAGCAAGATACCTTCACTGTCCTGCCTTGGCTGTCCAGCCTTAAGTTATAATATTGTCTGCAGGGACCTCGATCATCTCTCCCTCCCACAAGACATCACACTGGTCCATTATATTGATATCATGTTGATTGGACCTAGTCAGCAAGAAGTAGCAACTACTCCAGACTTATTGGTAAGGCATTTGCGCATGTCAGAGGATGGGAGATAAACCTGATGAAAATACAGGGGCCTTCCACCTCGGTGAAATTTCTAGGTGTCCATGTTGAGATATCTCTCCTAAAGTGAAGGATAAACTATTGCACCTGGCCCCTTCTACAACCCAAAAAGTGGCACAATGCCCAGTTGGCCTTTTTGGATTTTGGAGACAACATATTCCTCATTTGGGTGTGCTACTCTGGCCCATTTACCAAGTGACCAGAAAAGCTGCTAGTTTTGAATGGGGACTGGAACAAGAGGAGGCTCTGCAACAGGTCAGGCTGCTGTGCAAGCTGCACTACCACGTGAGCCATATATCCAGTAGATCCAATGGTGCTAGAAGTGCCAGTGGCAAATAGATTATAGGAGAGTCATAACGCAGACCCTTAGGATTTTGGAGCAAAGCTCTGCCATCCTCTGCAGGTAACTACTCTCCTTTTGAAAAACAAAGTTTGGCCTGCTACTGGGCCTTAGGAGAGACTGAATGCTTAACCACAGGCCACCAAGTAATCATGAGACCTGAGTTGCCTATCATGAGCTGGGTGTTGTCTGACCTGGCAAACCATAAAGTTGGGTGTGCACAGCAGCACTCCATCATAAAGTGGAAGTGGTATATACGAGATAGGGCTCAAGCGGGTCCTGAAGGCACAAGTAAGTTACATGAGGAAGTCGCCCAAATGCCCAAGGTCACCACTCTTGCCATGTTAACCTTCTCTTTCCCAGCCCACAGCTATAGCCTCTTGGGAAGTTCCCTACAATCAGGAAGAGAAAACTCGGGCCTGGTTTACAGATGGTTCTGCAGGATATGCAGGTACCACCTGAAAGTGGACAGCTATGGCACTGCAGCCCCTTTCTGGGACGTCCCTGAAGGATAGTGGTGAGGGCAAATCCTCCCAGTGTCAGCACTCTTATTTTTTTTAACTTTAATTTCCATTTTAGTGTTTTTTTTCCTCCAGAAAGTAGTATTTCTTCAGTCTTTAAGGACTCAGCACCTTACATAGGCCTTGGCAGAGGTCGTGGAGCAGCACCCGCAGGTCTAAATCGGGGTAGGGGTGTTCGGTCCTTCCGGGCTTCACGAGAACGGATTCTGACGACCTTGCTGTGAAGAGCACAGCTCACGCAGTAATGTAGCTTCACATACAGCTTGGGAAGCACATAAGCGTCGAAAACACTTGCTTTGGAAATGTCCCTGATGGTTGCGGCCTCCACTATATCTCGAATGACGAACTTCTTAATGGCCTTATCCTTGGGCACGCAGTGGGTGCAGTTCGTGCAGCAAATAGGCTGCACGTGACCGTGGCCCTTTTTGGCATGACCGTTGCTCCTTCTTTTCTTTGTCTTCTTGGAAGCGAACACAGGAAAGAGCCTAGTGTCAGCACTTTGAGCAGTGCACCTGGTTGTTCATTTTGCTTGGAAGGAGAAATGGCCACAGGTGCATTTGTACACTGATTTATGGGCTGTTACCAATGATTTGGCTGTATGGTCCGGGACTTGAAAAGAACATGATTAGAAAAGTGGTGACATAGGGAAGCGGGTGTGGCTCAGTGGATAGAGCCCCCGTTTACCATATGGGAGGCCCGGGTTCGCGCCCCGAGGCCTCCTTGTGAGGGCACGCCGGCCTGAGCGGTGCGGTGGGCTGATGCAGCAACCTCACGGCAGGAAGCGGCTGTGGCGCAATGGATAGCGCACCCGTTTACCA
>JAQZBX010032128.1:0-26006 GCA_029593785.1 Cabassous unicinctus | reverse complement strand
TGGTAGGATTACACTTCCCTAATTCCCTGATAGATGGGCATGGCCGTAAGACTTGTTTTGCCCAAGAAATATGACTAGAAGTAACACTTCCAGTTAAATGCTGTAAGACTTGAGCATGTTATGCCAAATGTCCTTCCCCCTGTGTGATAGCAGGGGTTGTACCAGAGGGTGAAGATAACATGGGGCAGAGCGCCCCCCCCCCGCCCACCAATGAATTCAAAGTCATCTTTGTGGTTTATAAACCACTGAGATTTGTGGATTATTTGTTACCAATAGCATGGCTTTTCCTGACTGATACATACACATACACAAAATTGAAGGTATAGAAGAACGCTTTATATCATTACTCAGTGGGGGTTTATTTTCTCTTACACATGGTTCTAAAAACCTAGTAGAATATCTATTATTCAAGACTACAGCAAATTAAAAGACTGTTACTTCTCTAGGTAGACCTACTAATTGTCTTTAAAATGTGTTTATTTCCCAGGCTCCAGGATCAAAACTCCAAACTCCCTTCTCTGTGCGGTTTCTCTGTGAAACCCCACCCCCTTGGGGACGTCCTACTGATGTGGCCCAATCAAAGCCTCAATCATTATTTAATCAAATAAAAGTGAAACCTCTGAATCCAATATAATCTAATATGCCCAGAGGAACAAACCAGTTTACAACATAATCCAATATCTTTTTTTGGAATTCATAACCAATATCAAACTGCTACAGGCTGTCACACAGTTTGAACTTCCCATCAACACCAAAGGAGGGTACACTCAGGCTTTCTTATTAGCTTGCCCAAATGTGGGGCAGAAGGAGGGGGAGTTATGGGCTTGAAAGCTAAAAGCAAACAGAAATGGAGTCTGACGCTTTACTATATAAAACTTGGTTTAAGTAAAGCAAGGTTGGTTAAATATCCAACAGTCGGTCAGTATTAATTCACCAGAATAAAGAAGGTAAAAAAAAACACATGATAATTTCAATAGAAGCAGAAAAATCACTTGAAAAATCTAACAGTCATTCATAATGAAGGCTCTTAATAAACAGGAAAAGAAGGGAATTTTCTTAAACTGATAAAGGTAAATACAATAACCCTGTAGCAAACATTATGCATAAAGGTGAAATATCAAAAATGTTCCCTTTTCACAGGGAAAAGGACAAGGATGCCTGCTTTACCATTTCTTTTGAGCATGATATACATATTCTCAACAACTTTTAGTATTACCAGTCTTTTTCATTTTAGCCATTCAAGTGGATGTAGACTAGTATTTCATTGTTGTTTAACTTTGCATTTTCTTAATGACTAATAACGTTGAACACGTTTTCATGTGCTTGTTGACCATTTGTACATCTTCTTTTATGAGTTATCTTTCAAATATTTTGCCATTGTAAGTGAGATTTTTGTCTTTTTATTACTGATCTGGCACTGTACTGTGTTTTACGTATATTTAATTATCACAATGACCCTTTAAGATAACTGTTATTTTTTACCATCTTGCCTGAAAAACTCAAGCTTTTCATGAAGACCTAAAGCTTTAAAAGTTCAGAAAACTTGCTTAAGATCAAATAGGTACTAAGTTGTAGACTAGGATTTGAGAAAGCTTTCTGAAATCTCTGCTCTTACCCCTGATGCTACCTAAATGGATAAGACAATAAATGCTCAATTTATAAATAATAGACTATGGGAGTCCCACTTCTCTCTCAAGGTAAGAGAGGAGTCGTTGTCACTTGTCTTGGGTGCAAGACCTACTACTGAGTCATCAGCACACTCAACCCAGAGGAAATGGGAGGAAGAAAAGAGGACTTAGCAGCAAGACACTAATTCCAGGCAATAAAATGTGAAGTTGGGTGAGATACTATACCTGCTAAACTCCCAAGGAGTCAGAGGAGTAGAAGCCAGCTCCTCTTAAAAAGAGCAGGTGCTAGGCTGGGGAGCAACAAAACACTAAATGGGACTTCAGGAGGAGTTCCTAATCGGAGGACACAGAATTACAAGGAAAGAACAAATGGGTATCCAGTCACGTGGCCTGAGGCAGCGCAGCACACTGCACCAGTACAGAGATTCACACCAGTGCAGGATCTACATCTTGAAGACAGTGAAGGAGACTTGGGCTCTCCACTGGAACCCACTTCCAGGGATTATATCCTCATTCTAAGCCTCATCAAATGGCTGGGGCTGAGGTGAGTTCAGACTACCTGTCTCATTCAATATTTGCTCAGGAACTGGAGCAATACTGAGCCTGACAGCCATGGGATTAGTGGAGACAGCTGTGAAGCGCTGGAAAAAAGCACTGGAAGAGCTAGAAAAATGATTTGGGGGGATTGACAGGTATAGCACTTTACTGTGACACTGCCACTAATATTTTCATGGCCTTTTACCCTCCACCCAGAATATGCCTCAAAATGTTTAACATCCCTCTGACTTCTAGTCTTATACTCTTATAATCCGTCTATACTACCAAGTGCTATTGCTAAAACACAGATCAAGTAATAGCATCCTCTCATAAAAAAAAACAAAAAAAAAAACAAAACTGATTTTTCACAATAATTTCCAGAAATAAAAGGCGAAATCCTTAGCACAGCATTTATGATGCTTCCTGGTCATTTCTAGTTCTTTTTTCTTTTTTTCACATTTTTTTTTTTAGGGTGGACCCAGGATTAAACCCAGGGCCTCGTACATGCAAAGCACGTGCTCAACCACTTGAGCTATACCCACTCCTCCAGTCAATCTAGAGCTACTCCCTATTGCCCAAACATACTTAATGCTTTCTTGCTTTGAACCTTCACTTTTGTCCCTCTATCTGGAATGCTCCTGCATTCTCCCAACTTTTTAACAGTCAGTTCAGATGCTACCCTTTCTGTGACCCGAATCCTCCTCAGTCATAATGAATTTGTCCCTCTTTGTTCCTGTAGCCCTTTGTTTACAATAACAAATTTAAGTTTATATGCTTACTGTCATTATTTGCAGGCAAGGAGATTCAAAACATGAGAACAAAGGCTAGATTATTCATCTTTGAATTCCTATAATACCTAACACGCTCTCTTTTTTTAACTTTATTTTTAAAGAAGTTTTAGATTACAAAGAAGTTACATCGAAAATATAGGGGATTCCCATACACCCCACCCTCTTCCCCTCTCACATTTTCCCCTATTATTAACATCTCATATTAATGTAATTACAATTGATGAACAAATATTGAAACATTGCTACTAACCATAGTCTATAATTTACATTATGGTTTACACTTTGCACTGTCCAATTTTATAGGTTTTGACAAAATGTATAATGGCCTGTACCCATCATTGCAATGTCATGCAGAACAATTCCAATGCACTATGTTTACCTATTCTTCCCTTCCTCTCCCTTCAGAACCTCTGGTAATCAATATCTTTAAATCACTGTTACAAGTTCTTCCATTACTATAATATAAGTCTACTTTGATCCATGGTTGCATTCCTCCCTTATGTTTGTTCATTCCTCAATATTGAGGATTTGGGTATGGTGATACCCACTCTGCTTCAGATTGAGAGGGGGCTTAGCTCTTATGGGGCAGATAGAAGGAACTGATTTGCTTCCAGTTGTAGATACTTTTTGCTTTGGGGATGGGGTTTGTCCATCATCATCCTTTTGTTAGTCGTCCTGGGTGAGTCCAATGAACTGGAGAGTAGGTGTTGGCTGTAACTCTGCTGAGATTCTGGGCTCAACCAGCATATGAACATCCAGAAGATTTAAATCTCTTGGACATATATTTAAGGGGTATAGTGCTAATTACAGGTTCAAATAAAAGGGCTAGAAGAATCATACATAGGAAAATTGTAAATGAGTCTAACTCTGTTACACGAGGGAAATAGGTTATCATATATTCCAAGGGCTTGACTGGGTGCTGATTTTATGGGGTTGTCTGGCCTGTGTATAGTGTCCAGATGTCTATAGAACCCTCAGGAGCACCACTGTTTGAGGCTTTGTTTACTGTGGCAGTAAGTGAGTTCCACCTGAGATGTGCATAAGCATAACCCCTGGAATGACCTCCGACTCACTTTGAAATCTCTTAGCTGGAAAAACTTTTTTGCATTTAATTTTTCCCCATTTGGGCAAGGCCTTTTTCCAAAAGCATTGTTGGTTGGTGCTTTGTAATAATCCCTTGGTGCTAGGGAGGCTCACCCCCGGGAGTTATGCCCCATGCCAGGATAGGGGGTAGGTAGTGAGTTTATTTGCTGATTTTGGCTTAGAGAGAGGCCAAATTTGAGTAACAGGAAGTTTTCAGTAGGTAACTCTTATGCAATAGATATTATGAAGCTAAGTTTCAGTTTTGCAAGAATAAGGAAGGTTCATAAGTACAAGCATTAATACTGAGGGCTTGGCATATTGGTCTGTTTTCTTTTATTAGGCACTGCCTATGTACTGTAGAGATTCTTGCCACTCTATTAGAGAATGCAGCAGGACTCCCCCAGATGGGAATTTAATATTTTGTTGGATATTGTGTGGGTCTCCACCCACTGAGATAACGCCCCATGACCACCTGAACACATTCATATTCCACAGACACATGCCCCAGGTGCACCCTTCCCCACACATCCCCCAACTACTGACACCCTGCACCAGTGACCTTCCCCTTCCATAACTGCCAAAAGAACACTCCCACAATTGTATTCTCAACCACAATCCTCTACTTCCACAGAATTCACTTGTTCCTTCCTCCAGCCCTCTCCCAGCTCTATGGATAACCCAACCCACCCCCCAACCCTGCTCACACTCATACTCTAGCATCATCGACCCCATTCACATCACTGCACCGCCATCACCCCCATCTACTGCCAAACCACACCCTTCCACCTTATCATAGATTCTGCCCAGATTGAGCATCAACTCACCACTTTCTACTCCCTTTCTATCTCCTGGTAACCTATCTTCCAGGTTTTACCTCTGTGAGTCTGCTTAATGTCCTTAGTTCATATTAGTAAGATCATGCAATACTTGTCATTTAGGAACTGGCTTACTTCACTCAACATAAGGTCTTAAGAGATTCATCCATGTTGTCACATGTCAATATTTTATTCCTTCTTACAGGTGAGTAATATTCCATCATTTGTATATAAACATTTTGTTTATCCATTCATCTGTTGATGGACACTGGGTTGATTCCAACTTTTGGCAATTGTGAATAATGTCATGATGAACACTGGTGTGCATTTATCTGTTCACGCCCGTTTTCAATTCTTCTGGGTATATTCATAGTAGAGGGATTGCCAGGTCTTATGGCAATTCTATACTTAGCTTCCTGTGGAACTGCCAAACCATCCTCCACAATGGCTGCACCATTCCATATTCCCACCAGCAGTGAATGAGTGTTCCTATTCATCCATATGCTCTCCAACACTTGTTGTTTTCTGGGTTTTTTTGTTTTGTTTTTTAAAGATTTATTTTATTCCCCCCCACCCTGGCCACTTGCATTCACTGTCTACTCTCTGTGTCCATTCGCTGCGCATTCTTCTGTGTCTGCTTGTCTTCTTTTTTTGTCTTCTCTTTAGGAGACACCAGGAACCTTCCAATGTGGGAGAGAGGCACTCAATCACTTGAGCCACCTTAGCTTCTTAGTATTTAGTTGTATCTCTCACTTTCTCTTCTCTGTGTCTCTTTTTTGTTGCATCATCTTGTTGCACCACCTCTCCATGCAGGCCAGCTCACTTTCACCAGGAGGCCCCGGGAACCGAACCCAGGACCCTCTATATGGTAGATGGGAGCCCAATTGCTTGAGCCACATCCGCTTCCCTGTTTTTTTGGGTTTTTTTTTTAATAGCAGTCAGTCTAATAGGCTAACAAATTGGTTGATTAAAAGCTTGATGAAATTTCACATCAGTAACTGTGGAATCAATCAGTAAAGTCTCAACCTTTCTGATCCAAGTATAAATGCTCTACTGGCTCCTTCTGCCAGGAAGTAACTTCCCCCAAACAGATGTAGTCCATTCCTGCTTAAGCAACTCCAAGACCTCAACATGATCATTCCTACTGGAATATGGAAATATTAATTACAACCTATATACTGTGCAGTTTTAAATTGGAAATTTATAACCAAATGGATTTGAGAAAATAATAAGGAAATTATGTATAAGATTTAAACTAAAATATACTAAGCATTGAAAAATAAGCACACCCAACTATGTGATTGCAATTTTAAAAAATTTATTCAGTACACATTGAGCTTCTATTATAGGCTAAGCATTGGAGATAAAGAGAGGACAGAAAATAATCTTTGCTTGTGGAGGACTTCACAGTCTCATGACACCCAGACCATAACACATTAAAAAGAAATGCCGTATGAAAGAATTGTGTACAAAGTTCTGGTAATTAGATAGGTAAGGAGTAACCAACTGCCAAGGGAAGCTGGTAAATATTTACCCAAAATTCACATTCGAAGTAATGATCTTAAAAGATGAATATGTCTTTATCATGCATAAGGTGGGGTAGGACAAGAACATTCCAGGCAAAGAAAGTTGTAATGAGGTATCATATGACATGGCATATTTGCAAATCAATGAGAGGGTTGACATGAACAAAGTCATTTTATTTCCCAGGCCTTTATTATTTCTGTAAAATGAAGACAATACCTAACCCAGAAGGTTGTTTTGGGTTAAATGAAATAATATATGTACCCCATGACTATTCCCAACTGTAAATATCCTCTATTCCAGGGGTTCTTAACAAGGGGTCTGTGAGCTTGAATTGAAATTTAAAAAAACATTATTCTTGTGGGGATGTGTTGGTGCGGGTGTGATATATTTATTGAATAATACGTAGTATAGTATGGACTTAGTAAGGGGTCCGTGGTTTTCACCTAACTGGCAAAGGGGTCCGTAGAACAAAAAAAGGTTAAGAAACCCTGCCTATTCTATAATCATTAAATAATTGTTAAAAAGATTATAATCATTAAAAAGAGCTTAAAATTTTTAAAAGGATGAAACAAGGCCATCGTAGTTTATAGTGACCTCTGATCCTTGATGGCCTCGGTGCTGTTTCTGCAATAAGTAAAATTACCCAAACATGAGTTTCATTTGGATTGTGAAGTATAAGTTGGATACAGTTTATTAGTCTAAGATAGGTAGGCCTGCATATTGTCCTGTCTGTATTTGATAAAGAGCCCTTTTAGTCTACTTGTTATTTCTTGACTTTCCATGAACGGAACATGGCTTTGGAGAAAATTAAAGCTGGTGGATTCCCACCTCATTCATTCATTCATTCATTCGCTCATTTGGACATTTATAAAAAGTACTTATTATGTTCCAGGTTCTATGTTAAGGCACTAGAGATAAAGAAAAGTCCACAATGTCTATGATGTTGCAGTCTAAGAGAAAGAAGAGAAGAAAAAAAAAAAGTACAGCAAGATGTGAAAATTAACTTTCCAGTTTAAGCACCCCGAGATGCTACACAAATCATATACCCAAGTGAGTGTGAGATAGACCATCCTGGAGGAGTCTTCACGGCAGAATAAATTCCTTGATTCTTGTACTCCCTCACCCTTGAATATAAAATAGAGAGTGGAGGGGAAGTGAGGTATTTGTACTCGAATCTCTTTGGAGAAGATTCAGTAGAGATACCATCTTTTTCCTCACAAGCAGAAAGAGGACCATCCGAATATTGGTTGATATTTTCATTTCTGTTAACAAAACGCAAGTGGAACAACAAAAACAGACATAATAAGAACTCCATGTTGTGAGCAACTAAGCAACTTCTTTGCTGAACTGGCTAATACATTTCAAATACTGGACGAATATTTCCTCTTTTTTTGGAGTTTACCTCTTAACAGTTATAGACACAGCACACTTTTAAGTCTCCTCTGCATTATAAGCATTTTGTCCACCCTGTGGTTAAATCTAGACAATCAACAAAACAATAAATCAAGCTCTTACTCATATTTTCCAATATCCATGATGTAAATACTTCAATATGATGTCATTGAGTGCAGAGCTGGAGAGAGATGTGCAGAAGTGCACGATTATAAGATAAACAAAATGTGCTATATTCACACAAGGAAATGTTATTCAACACTAAAAAGGAATGAAGTTCTGATTCATGTGACAACATGGATGAACCTTGAAGACATCATGTTGAGTGAAATAAACCAGACAAGAAAGGACAAATATGATATAATCTCACTGATCTCAAATAATTAGAATAAGCAAATTCATAGAGTGAGAAATTAGAATACAGGTTACCAGGGGCTAGTAGGGAATGGGGAGTTAATGCTTAGGTGGACCAGAATTTCTGCTTGGGATGACGGAAAAGTTTTGATAATGGATGGTGGTTATATTAACACATCATTGTGAACATAATAAACAGCACTGAGTTAATTATTTGAATGTGGCAAAAGGGGGAATTTTTAGGTTGTATGTATGTTACTAGAATAAATTTTATAAAAGAGGACTGTACAGCACAGTGAACCCTAATGTGAACTATGGCTGCTAGATAATAGTACAATTATAATAATAATCTTTCATCAATTATAACAAAGTTACCACATTGATGCAAGGTGCCAATGATGGTGGTGGTGGAGGCAGATGTGGCTCAAGCAATTTAGCGCCAGCTTTCCACATGGGAGGTCCTGGGTTGGATCCTGGTGTCGCCTAAAAACAATAACAAACAACAAGCAAAACAAATGAAACAACCAACTCAGGGGTACCGATGTGGCTCAGTGGTTGAGCGCCAGCTTCCCACATAAGAGGGCCCAGGTTCAATCCCCAGGTACCTCAAAAAAAAAAAAAGTGTGTGTGTGTGTGTGTGTGTGTATGTGTGTATAGATATAAATGGTGGGGGGGTATATGGGAATTCTGGGTTTTCTGCATGATTTTTCTGTAAACCTACAATATCTCTAATTTTAAAAATTTACATTAAATAAAAAAGCATTAGTGCACAATTATATAGTACCTCAAGAGCAGAGATGTTAGTAAAATGTATTAAAATCATTAGGAAGTGATGAGTTTGTGGCATTTATTACCTTCATTTTTAATACAATTTCATCGTAAGTTTGTATAATTTAATTTTAATAATGGCTGTGTTTAACAACTGGCTTGCAAAATTCCTGAAAATTTAATAGGTTCTCGCGAGCCAGTATAAAACAACTCCTGCATAAAGCACTTGCATACCACTGACTTCAAATGGTCTGAAAACGTAGCTTTCACTGTCCTATCACTCCTCAAACTACTACAGTATGACATCTCCTCCCTGTGAACTTAGTAGTGACCCTTTGGGCAGCAATCTATTAACTTACACGTGTTTACACCTCTCTTTCCCCCCACTAGATTGTGAATTCTATACTGACAGTACTTTTTCTTTGCATCCTCGGGGCACAGGAAAGGATCGCTGGGAGCATAAAAGAGGAATTCAAAGAAATCTAAGACGAACGAAGGAGCTAATCTTGTGTAGTTCCGACCGCAAAGAGTGTTAGGGTTTTCTGCATCCTCAGGACCAGCTCACACAATGCGGGGGATGTACCACGCTATCCTCTACGGGGAAGGTGAGGCGCAGTCGAGGCTACAAAGGTAAGGCTGCAATCCGGAAGTTTCCCCTTTGAGTTAAATAAGCCTGCGAGGATATGTTGCGCGAAGGAATCAGTAGCTGTTCCTTTAGGGCGCTCTATGCAGCGTCTGAAGGAGAAACCCTCGCGGGGCTCACTTCCTTTAAGGAAAAAGAGGACAAACCCAGTAAGGGGGCACCAGGAGAGCCAGGAGCGCGCAGTGATCGGGGGGCGGAGCCGCGCGGGGGGGCGTACCCGCGTCTCGCGCGGCTCCGCCCCCGCCGTGCCGTTGCTTGGCAACCGGCCCGGAAGTCCCCGGGAGGCGCGTCGGCAGAAGGCGCCGGCGACCCGGCGGAAGATGGCGGAGGGCGGCGGCGCCGAGCCTGGCGACGGGGAGCGGAGGTCTTGCGGGCCGCGGCCCCCGAGCGCCCGGGATTTGCAGGTGCGGTGGGAGCCGGGAGAGGGCGAGAGGGGGCGTGGCCGGAGGCAATGGGTTGGAAGCCGGCGCTAGCCTTGGCCGAGCCTCTCCCGAACCCGTGAAGCTCCGGCGCTGCGGGTCTCCCGGGGGAGTGGAAACAGGTGCCTGGGTTCCCCTGGTGCCCGGGTCTCGTTTTTCCCCCATCCCATTCTTACAACTTGCTTAAACTAAGAAGCCAATTAACTTAGAATGGAATCTTGTGGGGCCAGTTGAGCGGCTTCTTATCATTTACCGCAGAAGAAAGCTTTAATGTGGCCGGAGGAAGTCTGCGGACACTTTAAAAGTAACGACGTGTGTGCTGGTTACTCCTTTCTTGTTTAGGATGCTGTTTCTGACTGATTACTTATACTTTTTTTTTTTTAAGATTCCTTTTTCATCAGGCAGTATTTTTTCTCTTTCAAAGGGGTGAACTAAAGCGTCTCATCCTATAGCCGTGCAACCTAGTTTTAAGCGCTACGATCTAGAAAACATTGCATATAAGAAACGGAGAAATAAAAATATAACGTTATAGGACACTGACGCCAAATACTGCTGTACTAGATGCTAACACCATTTTGCTTATTTTAAGCTTTTTTTTTTTTCTGTTTGCTTATAAGATCATTGATAAAATTCATCATGTAAACATCTGTAAGAACATATATTTAAAAATAAAGGAGATTGAATCCACACGCCTTGGTAGAGGAATTGTCTTGTTTTATAGTCACACCTTCCTTCTACTTCTCTAAACAAACATTGACTGCCGGCAGGTTACATACTGTTGAACTCTGGGGAATGCAAAGATATATCCACAGTCGGCACAGGACATTATGAAGGGTAGATAAAAAGTGTAAACGATATTTCTACCTTTAGGAATCCTACAGATTTTTTTGGTAAATAGGATGTTAATACACTTAACCTAACATTTTAAGATGGAATTTGGTTGAGTGGCAAAATAAAAACAGTGCATAAAATGAGGAATTTGGAAAGTGGAGAGATCAGTGTAAGGTTAGAGAATGTTGTTGAAATGAATCAAATGTAGAATAATCCCAAATATAGGTATCAATGGTCATAAGTTATTTCAGTAGTAGTAAGTAGAATCAAGGGATAGGAAGCTATCATCTACCTCATCTTTTCTGTTATAGACCAACATTACTAAAGAGGCAATGTGATGAGGTGTTGGGAAAAAATGGTGTTTGTGGTCAGACTGACTTTGGTTTGAATCTTGGTCCTGCCAAGTTGGGAGAAACACCTATGATCCTCGTTTGTATAGGGAATGATGTTGGTGTTGATGTTGTAAGGATTAAATAATATCTGTAAAGTGCCTGTACACAATCCCAGTATTATCCTGGAACATTTCTTGCTTGATAAATACTTGGTTCTTTTTCCCTCAAGGGAAAAAACTACTGTAGCTTACACCGGTTGGTCCATTCTAATGCCATTAAAATTAAAACTATGTAACTTAATATCCTTTCTCTCTAATTTAAATCTTTCTTTTTATGTGAAAAAATGAGAATAGCTTGCTTAATGACCAAGCTATTGGCAAATTGATACTTGGCAAATTGTTTACAGACTTAATCCAAATCCAGTGGATCAATATGTGATTAATAGTTTGTGATATTCTGGTAGATGTTAATTGTGAGAATGCTTTCATTTCTACCATAAATTAGAGGACAGGCTTTTTTTTTTTTCATCTCATATCTACATTATGCTTTTGTATGTAGGTAAGTGATTACTTTATGAAATGTGATTTGGAATACAGTATTATTTAAGTATTGATAATCTTTCCTTTAGAATTTAATAGGAATGTGAAGAACTTGAAAAGAAACCTGAAAACAACCAAAGTGATGACGTATCAAGAAATAAAGTATGTATGAAAGGTTTAAAAGAATTGCATAATGTTCTCCCCAACTGGTTTTTTGAATTTTGATTATTTTTGGATTATCATGTTACTGTTTAATCTAGTCATGTTAATCTTAAGAGTTACCCAATTAGTACACTTCTCAGTACATACTTCTTAATTCCCTGACAGCTCATGCTAAGAGTCTTTCATGGTGTTATAGAGGAAGAGTAGTATGTTACTCATTGGAATAAGAAAAAGTACCCCTAAGAAAATATATTTTAGCACTCACGTGGTGTGGGATTTGTTGGCATCTAAGTCAGGAGGAATGTTCTTGGAATTGTCAGGTGCCACCAGAAGAAAGCTGTAGAGTTGTCTCTCCAAAAGCCTCCCAGCACTATGAGCCTCAGAATTATAAACTGCAGACCTTGAAATTTCATTTGGATAGCAAACCAATCTTGACCTCCAATTCCCCCTAAATTGGAAAATGTTCAATGGGAAAGCTTGGGGTGGGACTTGTTGACAAGACTAAACCTAAAAACCTCCTCAAGGATCATTTACTATTTCTGAATGTTTTCAGAGACCTTAGTCTCTTCTGATGCCCTTCAGTCCATCCATGTACATGGGTTTAATAGCTTATTTAATTGTATGCTTGTGTCCAAGTTTTCCTCCAGTATAATAGAAGAGAATGGTTTCTGTCCTTAATTCTGTTTTCTGTATAGTTTGGAGTTGCAGGACACTAGGGATAACTTCAGTACTTATTAGGGTTGAAATTGGACTTGGACTCGGTGATATGGGGCAAAAAGGAGAGTACTCTAAGTGAGAAAAGAATAAGAATGTCTGATACTGTGTCGTAATCACCTCAAGTATCCTAATCCTTTTAGAGATCTTTATTCCATATATCATTGGTTCTTAACTTTAGTGTGTAGCAGAATCTCCTGGAAGGCTTGTTAAAACACAGATTGCTGGGTCCCACACCAGAGTTTCTAATTCAGAAGGTCTAGGGTAGAACTTCAGCATCTACATTTCTCACAAGTTCTCAGGTGATACTGATGTTGCTATTCTATATAATAAACCTTCTTTATACCTTCTGGCATTTGCTGCTCTAAGGCTCAGAACCCTAACACATTTCATCTTGTGCTGTATGCTTCATTTACCTACTCTTCAATTACTTTGCTTGCAGGTTTCTTTTCAAGTTCTTCATATTTCAAATTCTAGAGGAAAGATTATCAATGCTTACATACTTTATTCTTTCTGAATTATGTTTAAATAATGTTTATAGTTAAATTATGAAAAATGCCTATATTGTAGGACACTCTGCCCTGTTGATTCATAATGCATTATTAAATCAAATACATATGTTTTTATCTCTTTGTCTGACTGAGATTTTGTTGTGGTGTTATTGGTTTTGACCAGTACTTCAATTTAATTTTATCAGTTTAAATGATCATTTCTTCTTTTGGTGTGGTGTTATTTGCCATATCAATAAGTATAATTTAAATTTCTTTATAACATTTACTGATAAACCTATTAAATCATGAGTCCTGACATCAACTCCCTCTAAATATCATTCACATTCCTCTAAGTTAATAATGCACTATTAATAACTAGGACCTTTCAGCCAGGTGAACTCCCTACTTTAATAACATTTTCTGCATAGTCCTATTTCATTGAGATATTTTATACCATTTGCTCTATTCATTTATTTCACCAAAGAAATTATTTGATTGTTAGGGTTTATTTTTAATAAAGCCATACTCTTACTTTGGAGAATTTGTAAGCTACTTTAGTGACTCCTTCCACCATTCTTTCCCTCCTCTTCACTAATTTTCTAGGGTTGGTAGATTGAAGCATTTACCTCATACTCTTCTTACAAATTGGATTTTGGTACTTCTTTTTTTTCCCAACTGCAAATATCACTAGATTTAGTAACTTTTGTTGTGTTTCATATTTTAAAAGCATGTTTGGTCCATATAATGTTTTCTCTGAGTCTCTTTCAAAATGAAGCAACAAATGACTATGTACATGGCTTAGAGTCTAGGGATATATGTAATCTAGGTATAAGGAATGATAGCAAGGAATAGAAATATTCTCAAGTCAACCTTAAAGTTACCTCATTAGCATAGAATCGAGTGCTAGGGAGTGAACCCTTACCTGAGAGAGGAAAACTTTTTTCCCCAAGTTCCTTGCCACCCAGCAGGATTAGTCACAATTTAATTGGTTTATTGAGCACATAGTTTGTGTTGAATAAAATGGGTTTGATTAATCTCTCATTAGAGAAGAAAAATTAACTGTACTTTAACAAAAGATTGATACTGTTATAAAATAACAAACTATCAGAATGTCAGATTTTATTTGTCTTGGGCTCAAGGCATCATAAAAATAGAATCACATACAGTAAATTCTGAGCAGTTATCTAGTATGTTTGTAATAGATGGCTTGCGGAAAAATGGTTTGGAAACAGAAACTTTGCAAATCCAATAATGTAAAATGCAAATGGAGAATTTGTATTGAAAGATTATTTGTGATGGTTTGTTTTAGTAGAGCAGATAGTTATTTTCAGTATGAATGATCACTCCCTAATATTAGTCCAGGATAGCTAGATCATACTGCAGTAATAAATTAACCCCCAGTCAGAGGGCTTAACATAGAAAACATTTATTTCTCTTCCAGCAAGGCATGTGTTTTGGCTGGGGAGGCAGGAAGAGTCTTCTCCACGTGGTCACTCAGGGATCCAAGCCAAGAAGTGCTTCACCGTCTTGTGACTCCACTCTGGACACAGGGCTTGAGCATTTACTGCAGGAAGGAAAGAGAGGGTTCACTGTGGAGGATCTCCTCAGGTCACTCCATCCTTTGTTCACAGCCTTTCTGAGGCTATGCCTGACACAAAGCACCCTGGAAATGTAGGGGAGCACTGAAATATTTGCTGAGCATGCCTCTCTCTGCCATAATTCTTACCTGTTTTCTCCATTAAAGCAGGTTATACTTTTATAGGCTATCATAAAAATCCACTAAACTTTTGCAATCTACCAAGCCTCCCAACAGCATACTTTATGTGCCGAGACCAGGAAAATTGGTATCTCTTTAAAAATCTATGTTTCATGAAATTTAACACTTCAACACTTTGACAGTTTTATTCATTTCATGTGAGGGAAGCTTAATAGAGCACGAAATCAAGAAAAAGGGGATATTTGTTCAAACCCAGCTTAGATACTTTCAAGTGGTATCATTTTTTATAAAATCATGGGTCTCAGTGACCTCACCTGATAAGAACTAGACTAAATGACCTCCAAGTCTAACATTCTGTAAGTTTATGAGCCAAGTTAAGACATAAAGGTAGTGTTAATATGGACCTTGGTCTTCAGCCCATCAGTGCCTGTTATTCAAGAGACTTTATTGTTCAGGCCCTATTCCAATGAATATTTCAACCACATATTCAAATTCAAAAGAGAACATAAAATACACAAATCCAAAGAGGAGTATTATTGTCAGTTTGATTGGAATGTGATGATTGGCTTTTAAATCTTCATTATTTTTTCAAACTGTAAAAGTTGAGAGAATTAGTGCTTTTCATATTCTGTTAAGGTACATATTTCTCTGTTTATTCAAATCTTAAAAAAAAAAAAAAAAGGTACAAACCTGTAATACAAATATAATCTCCATTTAAAATCTGTAATTCAATGAATCTGTCTCTGTTTCTGAGTCGTGTTGTAGTCTACATAATTCAACATGTATTTGTGGAGTGCCTGATAAGCACTATCTTAATAACAATTGGGGAAATCTAGCAGGGGGAATAAAATAGTAAGAAAAGGAACAGATAATGAAATGGCTAGCATAAATGTCATTAAAAGGATAGCATGTGCTACTGAGGATCTAGAAAAGAAAGATATGATTAGTTAAGAAAATTGGAAATGGCTTCATGAAGAATGGCTGAAATGGGCCAAAGTTAGGATTTGAATCCAGTTCTTTCAGCTTACAAAGCTCTCCTGTAATTTGGATTTCTAACAAAATTGCCATGTTAGAAATATGAAAGTTAATTTTTGTGGGGGTTGGATTGGGGGGGATAAAAAATTAGGAAAGAAACTAAAGCTTTTTACTTTTGTTTTCTTGTGTAGTTATTTTAAAGTTTGGCTAATAGAATCTTCAGAGAATTAAGTCTGCCACAAATCTCTGTTCTTCTTTCCCTTCTGAGGAAAGAAGCAGCAGAGAGAGTTTTCATATCTTTTGTGCATCCAAATGATCTCTAAGTTCTGTCTCTGATCTGATCTCTAAGTTCTAGAAGAACACTTTTTCTGGAGATTTTGCATGTGGAAAAAACTGTGGGCGTGCCAATTATAATTGAATAGCCACAATGAGCATGAAGATAGTTTTGAGTTGCTGTCCAGAGATATCAGAAGTGGAGGGAAAATACCTTACATGATACTGAAATATTTGGACTACTTTTTAAAATTCCCATTTCAAGAACAAATACAGTTCTGTTTATTTGAATTTGAAGATATCCAACTATATAGCTATAATTCGTTTGATAACATTTTGCTTTATAAAAGTCGTGTGTGTATAATAAAATTCATTCTTTCATTTTTTCAGAAGCACATTTTCCTAAACTGATGAAATTTTTATGCCTTGTATATTTTAAGCAGAATAATTTTGGAATTGTTTTATGTGCCCAAATTTTGAAAACTCAGAACAGCTCAATAAAGTTATTTCATGAGCTCTGATGAGAATAAGCTTACATTAGTGTGAAACATCTTCCAGGTATTTTTAAAAGGAATTGAAAAAGAATTATGTAAGGCCAAATTTGAAATTATACTTGAGTTTATTGTACTCTATGTGACATTTTGGTTAGTTCTACTATAAAATGAAAGCTACAGTACCTGTATTTTGGAAGAGAGTTATCTTCTGAAGCATCAGCCTGTATTTTTTTTTTAATGAGAAATCTTCACCACTCAATTACAAGTTACTGTTTTGTTCAGAACTTTTATTAGTCTAGAAGACTTTATTTCTGATGTTATACTTTATAACAAGCCTCTTTCTATGTAGTTGGCCTTGGCAGGATTATATGAAGATGAAGCAAAATGTAAATCTTCCAAGTCTGATAGACCTAAAGCTACTGTCTTTAAAAGCCCAAGAACACCACCTCAGAAGTAAGTTGTGTGGTATTTTGTCTTGTCTGTGTTGTTTCGTTTTTAAAATGGTAACCCTTTTTAATTCACGAATCCCCTAGCTGCCTAAAATCATCTGCTGTCGAGCTCCTTCTCTTTAACATAGACCCTTGAGAGCCAGCTGTGGCAGTGTTCTGTTTGCTCGCCATTCTCTGCCCTCCATACGCTGCTGCTCTGTTTAAACTTAGACCCCAGTGTTCTTCTCCAGAGCACTAGCAAGATGGAGCACAGCCATCAGCACTTACCAGGTAGCCTTATGGTAGTGGGCTTCTGCTAGAGCCCACTGGGCCTTCAGGTGGATTGTTCCTTCACTTACAGTGACTCGAGCACTGATCTGCCCTTCCCTCTGTCCTGTTCAGTTTTGCTTATCCTAATTTTAGAGAAAGTCTTTAAGGACCTCTGTTCCTAATCTCCAGTGCTGACATAATTCCACCCCCACCCCTCCTTGTTTTGTTTCTTATATCAATTCAGTGGGGATTTCGGAAGGAGTGGGGTTGTGGGTAAATGTTTTAGTTTGCCAAAGGGCTGCTGATGCAAAGTACCAGAAATGTGTTGGCTTTTTTAAAGAGTATTTATTTGGGGTAAGAAGTTACAGTTCAAGGGCTGTGAAAAGCCCTATTCAGGGCACCATAAAAGGTGCTTTCTCACCAAAGTCAGCTGCCACGTGTTGAAGCAAGATGGCAGGCAATGGCTGCCAACTCTCTGCCTTCCCCTCTGAGCTGTACCATCTCCCTGAGCTCAGCTGAGGCCAACCAGGCATAGGGCTTGTCTCTTACCCAGACTTTTCTCTCAGGCTCTGCTGTTCGGCTTTCTTCCCGAATTCAGCTGTGGGCTATTAGGCAAATGGCTCATCTCTAGGGCCTCAGCTCTTTGAGCCTCTCCTTTCCATCACATGGCAGTATCAAATATGGCAGAGCTCTCTTTTCCTGTCTGTCTTCATTTTTTTTATCAGACCCAACAAGAGGGCGGAGAGTCAACCTGAGTCATGTCTCACTGAGGTGGTTCAGTTGAAGAAGGTCTCATGCCCACAGGAGTGGAGTAGCCCACAAACATAATCTTTCTCTTTTGAGGATTCATAAAATAATTTCAAACTGCCACAATAAACATCTAGCTTTGATTGTCATCTTAAGCCAGAAGTCTCCATGTTGACATTTGACATTTTATTGACTGTATTTTCTGATATTCTTGATTGAAAAAAATCTTGAAAAGTAAAAAGAGAATACCAATACTATATATATAAAGGATGTTTTTTCTGTTCCCTAGGACCCATTTGTGAAGTAGAAGTCAAAGTAGAAAGTAGTTACTACATAGCCAGTACACTGGTTTGCAGTGGAGTAGCTCTCTTTTCAGTCCAAAAACCCCTGAGTACTGTATCCTTGTCTGTAGCACTGTGAACTAGAGTTAGATGTTTACACTATCTAAATCTCAAGGTCTGTTCACTAACTAAGTCTCCACAGAGGATGGATTTCTTAGAGGAAGAGACTAGCTCCTGCCTGTGAACACTTCCTTTTCCCACTGCATCAAGTTGTGAAGGAGATGCATTTGCTAAGCAATTACAGAGTTGTGGAGGGAGGGTCAGGGAGGAAGGGAGCAAGCCAGTTCTAGCCCTGGATGCTGAACTTGCTAACTAGAATCTCTGCAAACTCGGAGTTAAGAAAGTATATATTAAAGAATAGTACATATATTTAATCTTTCCTTCCATTTTTTAAACTAAATGGTTCCACAGAAGTTGTAGAAATAGCTTTAAAAAAAAAAAGTTTCATAGGTCTCAATAGCTTTTTACTTTAAAGTATTTTGTGTCCATTATTCTCAGTTCTTATTCATGTACTATAATGTTGAAAGGTTCTATTCAAGTGAACATGAACACAGCAGATTGCATATAGCTCGACCTTCAACTGGGAAAATTGTGAATGAACTCTTCAAAGAGGCAAGGGAACATGGGGCTGTCCCTCTGAATGAAGCCACAAGAGCTTCAGGTGATGACAAACCCAAGGTGAGTGCTAACTTTTATACGAAAATATACCATTTTCATATTTGATCTCCTTCCATAGTTTTTATATTCCTTACAAATGTCATTTCTCTAAATTCTTCATTTTTATAAAGTCATCTTTTCTATATTCTCTCTATTCATGATTAAAAATTGAGGCCTTGTCTTTCTAAACAACCTTTTTTTTTTTTACTTTTTATTTTGAAATAATTATAGAGTCACAGGAATTAGCTGAGAGGGCCCGTGTACTCTTCACCGAGTCCCCTCAATAGCTACATCTTACATAGTTAGAGTACAATAGTGAAGCCAGGAACTTGACATTGGTATGGTGTGTGCATTTTAACAGTATGTGTCATTTTATCTCAAAAGCAGTAGATTTGTGTAAAACTACTTCAGTGAAGATACCTCCCTCCTGGTGTCTCCTTTTATAGCCACACCCACTGCCCTCTCGGGCCACCATCCCTGACCCCTGGCTCATCTGATTCATATTTCCATCTCTATCATTTTGTGATTTGGGGAATGTTATATAAATGGAATCATAACAGTATGTGACCTTTTGTGTGTGTATGTGAATATAATTTTTTTTTTATTAAATTTTTTTTAGATTACATAGATGTTGCATAAAAAATATTAGGGAATTCCTATATGCCCCACTCTCTTCCCCTCTCACACTTTACCACATTAACAACATCTTTCATTAGTGTGGTACAGTTGTTACAATTTGACTTTTTGTCACTGGCTTTCCTGACTCAGAATAACAGTGCCCTTGAGATCCATTCAGGTTGCTGTGCTTCTCAACAGTTAGTTCCTTCTTATTGCCAGTAGCATTTCAGGATATGGATGTGCCACCGTGTGTTTAACCCTTCACCTACTGAGGGCCAGTTTTGGTTGATTCCAGTTTTTGCCTTTACATATAAAGCTACTGTGAACAATGCTGTATAGGTTTTAGAGAAGACCTAAGTCTTCAAGTTCTGGGGTGAATGTCCGGGAGTACAATTCCTAGGTCATATGGTAAACGAATGATTCATTCTTTTTAAAGAAATTTCTAAACTATTGTGCAGAGTATTGGTACCATTTTACATTGCCAATAGCAACATAAGAGAGATCCAGCCTGCTTCCTCACCAGCATTTGGTATTGTCACTGTTTTTCATTTGAGTCATCCTGATACTTGTGTAATGATATCTCGTTGTGGTTTTTCTTTTCATTTTAATGATGTTACTTTGCAATTCTCTTATGGCTAGTGAGTGCTAGCATCTTTTCATGTTCTTATTTGCCATTATCCTTACTCTCTTTAGTGAAATGTCTCTTCATGATTTTTGCCCATTTTCTAATTGAATTGTTTGTTTTGTTAGTGTTGGGTTTGAGAGTTCTTTTTATATCTTAATAGACATTTATCTTTAGTCAGATACATGGTTTGCAAATATTGTCTCTCAGTCTGTAGCTTGTCTTTTCATCCTCTTTTATGGATCATGCTGAATCCTTAGGTCCCAAAGATTTTCTCCTATCTTATTTTCTAAACATTTTATAGGTTTGGTTTTTTTCATACGAACCTATGATCCTTTTTGAGTTCATTTTTTTGTCAGATGTAAGTTGTATGTCCAGATTTTTTTGTTTGTTTTTTGCTTATGGGTGACCAGTTGCTCCAGCACCATCTGTAGAAGTTTTTCCTCCATTGAATAGCTTTTGCATCTTTGTAAATTTCTATAAAATTTAAACAGTTTTTATAACTGTCAATTGACCCAATATTGATATATCGAAAACGGCCACAAGTGTCTTTTTGCGTGTAATTGTCATATATTCTTGTAATCAGAGTTCCTCAACATAGGTATTTCCCCATCAAAATCATTTGAGGAGGTTTTCTAGAATATTACATGGCTTCAGATATTATGATTCAGTAGGTTTGAGGTGTGCCTTGGTATGTGCCTTTTGAAAAAGCCTCTCTGGTAGTTTTGATAGACATCCATTGCTGAGAACCACTGTTTAAAGTGAAACGTAAAATTTTGGTTTTCATTTCATCATTTAATAATAGCTTAAAATTTCCTTTCAGCGAAATCCAAGGTAATTTCAGTACTTGCAAGTTCTCCAATTCTGTAAGAAAATCTGGAATTGATATAATTTAGTCTATAGAAAAGAAAGCAAGTTATTAATTAAAAGCTTATTCATGAAATGGTGATTAAAAGAAATAGTATTTTTATCTCATAAGCTATACTACCTGATGAACAGAGTACCTTGTGATTAGAATAGTAAGATAAAAATTACAGTTGTAGTTAACTTGTTACAGTTGAATAGAATCAGCTTATAAAATAGTCTAGAGCTTCTTTGGAATAATTTATACCCCTTAATAAAATCTTCCTTTACTCTGTTTACTTTGTGAAATACGATTTAAATATTAATGGTGGCTTTATTTTGATTTTGTCTATACTGAAATATATATTTCAGTGCATAAATCCATTTCTTATTTTAAGATTGGCCAAAATTATTTCAGCTTCTGAGTCCCTGTGTTTTTATAGGAAGAAACATAATTTCTGACTTGAATGTACATCTCTATAACACAAGACCTCCATTCTAATATAAAATTTTTCTGGTTAAGTATGAACCAATTTGGCTAATTATGATTGATTTAGTTTTAAAATATATATCTCATAATATTTTTCTTAATAAGACTTAGTGAATTTTTAGATCACTTATTGTGTATTTTAGTCATTCACAGGTGGAGGCTACAGATTGGGTAATTCCTTTTGTAAGCGGTCTGAATACATCTATGGAGAAAATCACCTGCAAGATGTAGGTACATTAATCAAAATGAAAAAGTGTAGATATTTGCCTCTAGTTACTACTGTTTTAAAAGTAAAACTTGACAATATAATCTTTGTTTAACCGATGTTTTGAAACATGGGTTAAAAGGGTGAATGTATAAGTTTTTCAGTCTTGAACTTTATAAGTGTATCTCAGTATTTCTGCACTTAGAGGTACAATAACTGGTGAATGAATGAATAATTTGCTCTGTTGGAAAAAGCTTGCATATATGTTGTAGTTAATGTAAGTGGAATACTGCCATCATATAGAATGAGCTGAGTTATAAATATAGAAACACCTTAAATCTCTCTTTGTTTCTGTTACCTTTGGAAATTTTGGAGTTAAAATTTCATTCTGAACATTTACAATTTAGCCTTGGAGAGTCACTGGAAATTCTGTCTTGGCTACTGGCATGAATATTTAAGTTCTATAGCAGGAGAGAAGACAGTCTGAGCACAGATGGAGGAGAGAGGTGAATGTGGGTGGGTGCTGTGGGTGCTCTCTCCTGATTGCTTTTCTTTCCTCAGTGAACCAAGAGTGATTGTACTGGGGAGCACATAGCTCAAGTGGTTGAGTGCCTGCCTTCTATGTACCAGGAGGTCCTGGGTTCAATCCCTGGTACCTTCTTTTAAAAAAAAAAAGAGTAAAGCCAGTGTCAGGCCTCATACTTCGGTATTTTCAGCCATTGTCCACTTGTTAAGCTAGTTACAAATCTGCTAAACAAACACTTGGTTTCATTTATGTCTTTATTTTAACTGAATAAAGGATGCTACAAATAACTCCATGTTTTAAATTAAGTAAATGGTTTAATATGTTGTGAGACATAACAGTTGAGACTTAAAATGGTTTGGTTGAAATGAATTCTTGAATTCCTTTCTCATTTTTTTCTTCTGCTCAAAAGGTTCAGGTTTTGCTTAAACTGTGGAGCAATGGTTTCAGTTTAGATGATGGAGAATTGAGACCTTACAATGACCCAACAAATGCTCAATTTCTGGAGTCTGTTAAGAAAGGGTAAGATGTATTATTTGTATTCTATTTCTAATTTAGGGTGGAACTTTATTATTATCATTCTTTAAACAGACTAAGAACTGGACACGAAGTGGTTGCTAGGGAGAAAGAGTATTCATAAACGTAAAGGATATGTTGCCTTTAGGTCACTGCTTCTTAACTTTGGGCAAGGAAAGGTGGTGGTCTTTGGGCCCTTTTAAATCTGATGAGGCTATAGACCCAGTTCCCAAAAAGAAAATTACATGCCCATATACAAACACATACACACAAGAATTTCAGGAGGTCTGTGGAGCACACATTAGGAACCCCTCCTCTAAAGAAGCTACTCTATATTCCATCCTCTATAAATTCTAATTTATGCAGACTCCAAGGTATTTTGATTTGAAGTTTTGTTACTGGAAATAGCATTAGGAAGTAGAAGGGAGAATTTTTGCTTTTTGGTATAAATTCATAACTTAAAAAAACAGCAGTGATCAAGATAGCCTTTTGTTTCTCTTATGGCAGATTTGTTTCATCTTACTGTAATAAAACAATGGATTAGCATGTAGTCCCCCCGCCCCACCCCCCATCCACTAAGCCACTGTCCTGCTTGCTGTTAACAGGGTGACTCTCATTGCATGTATGCCTGAAATTCAGCAACTTATATTAGAAATCTTTTAAAGTGGCATTTACTGCTGGCAGAAGATTTCAAAAGGTTAGTGCAAGAAGTGGATAAACTAGGTATTCTCAGCTTTTTAAATTATATAAGCAATCAAATTATATTTTGTTAATTTCCATAGAGGCATACCCGAGGATGCTTTTTAGGGGGGAAAAAAAATATCTAAAAATCTTACTTGATTTGTCCAAACGTGTATGGCAATTAACCTATAAGCACCTGGCACATATAAGTCATTATTTTTCTCTGCCCTATACAGAAATATAAAAATATTAAATTGTATTTGTAAGAATCAGAACTAAACATAATCATAAAGTCATTCCTATCTATGGAGTACAATTAATTTTGCAGAATATTTTTATGTGTTTAGCTCAATTGAATGTTAGTCCCTAGTATAATGAAACGTTACAGAAAGCCACTTGGTTCCAAGTCTGATACACACCAGTCCATTGTCATCCTAGCCTAATTTTTTATCTCTTATTATCCTATATAAAAATAAAGCTCTAAAATTTTGACAAATATGTTTGAAATTATAATATGTAATTTATATATATATGTATTTATATATAAACCATATATTCTCTGATCCATCCTAAGAGCATCCTTAACTCACCAGCCCTTCTAGATTAGTCAGTTATGTTATTTTTATGATTTTGTAATGCCTAGATTTTATTAAGACAAATAATCAAAAAAGTATCAGGATAAAATTGAAAGAAATTCTATTTATATGAAGAAATGGAATGAATATGATTCTCTTTTCATGAATATTATCACCTGGATGTGATAAATGGAGCTGTGTTTTTTCACTAGGATTTCTCAGTGATCCCACTTGAATAAATGAAGCAGAAAGTTCATCCTTTTTGTTTTTTCATGTGCTTTTGAAGTTAGGTGAATGTTTAATTTGATTTTCCCATGCCTTTCCATACCAAACAAATCACTTCTCACATCCGAGCAACTCTTCCCGCTCGTCTGGTATAGTGTAGTATTTAAGAGTACGGATGTGGAGCCAGACTGCCTGGTTTTGAATCTCAGCTCTGCCACTTACTACTTATGGCCTTAGACAAGTTAACTTCTCTGATGTCTTAGTTTTCTTTATCTATAAACCATGGCTAAAAGCACCTGCCTTACAGGGCTTTTGGGGCAATAAATAAGTTAATATGTAAAGTGGTTGGAATAGTACCTGTCCATAGTTAGCCCATGTTGTTATTATTATCATTCCATCTTACTGTCTTATTTAGCCATTTATATATTGTTTCATTTCTCATTCTTTTTTCACTAACTTTTCACTTTCCTTAATATTTTAAATACTTTTATTTCTTTTTTTTTTTGTTATATTTCTCTGAAATACAATAATAATAATAATACCATCTTCTATAAAATCCTTAACATGTACAAGACACTTTCATATCTGTTACGTTATTTGGACCTCATTGTAGTCTCTGTAAAGGAAGTTGTAGTACCCGCCTCTTTACATGGAAGGATCTGAGGCCCAAAGAATTCAATGGCATAACTAATTTAACTAATAAAAGTACAAAGTGTTTTAGAACCAAGGACTTCTGGATCCTAGTCTAGGAATTTTCTTTTCTTTTTTTCATCTATACTATGCCTGCACCTGTTTGAGTTGACTTTGTGGCTTTCCTAGTCTATTTTAAAGTTAAAATTTCAGGAATTACTCTAGAAGGTGAGTTTTCCTTTATTTCCCCCTTTAGTTCCCTTGCTGTTCTCATTCAGGGAAAAGGATCTAACTGCCAGAGACCTTTCTCATGCCAGAGCCTTCTAGAATTCCTACTTGACATGTTTGCTGCATGCTATGGAAATCATTTTCTATGTCCACAACTCTTTGCTTTTTAGTGTATTCTGGTAGGCCTCCTGACCCACCACATCAGTTATTAACCTTAGAATACGATGATCTCTCCTTTTCTATTTTGTTCAATCTCTTGGCAGAGCCTCTGTTTTAAATAATGATTGTACTAAAACCTAACATATATTGAGCATCTGCTGTGAATCAGACACCTCTCCAAGTGCTTTAATTTTATTTAGTCTCATTTTATTTTCACAACAGCCCTATGAAATAGCTACTATTACATCTCCTTAGTGCATGAGGAAACTGAGAGGTTTTGTAACTTCCCAAGGCCATACTGCTAGTAAGTGGCAGAGTTGGAATTCAGAGCCAAGCAGAATGCCCCAAAGCCTACACTGTTTACCACTGCTTTGGCCAGCTGCTCTGCACATGGCAATTGTCCTTTCCCGCCTACAGTCTCTGACAGCCAATCTTCCTTTTCCTTCTTTAATATTCTATATCAGACAACCTTGCTTCTAATAAGCTCCAGAGCTGCTGTTTCCACTATTCCATCCTATTTCCCTTCTCTACTGGTTACGCGAGCACACGGGGTGATCAAATGTAGTTTTCACACTCAACAACTTTACTGTTTATGGGAGCAAAATGCAGGCATCCCCTGTCAGCCTGCATACATAAGAAATGCATTAAGAGAATGTCCTATAGGACTTCCTAAGATAGGAATTCCAACATAAGATGTTAATAGCTGCACAGTGCTTTTTATGCAGATGTCTTGTTCTGTGTTCTTGCTAAAAGGGAAGAGTGT
>JAQZBX010032127.1:0-25994 GCA_029593785.1 Cabassous unicinctus | reverse complement strand
TTTAAGATATATTTCAGCTGGATATAAAAATTATTGAACTAAAAATGTCTCTATCAAGACTCTAAGTCTTTCTCTATCCAATTTTGTTATTTACCATTGCAAAGGAGAAGACTAAATTCAGACTGATTTGTTTTCCTCTAGAGTTAAACGAAATTTTCTGCCTGAATGCAAGTTTGTTTTTCTTTATCATTAAAATTCAAAATGTTTCAAGTTTTTTGTGTACTTGAAAAATATCTTGAATACTTGAACAAATCTCTTTTCCTGAGTTTTTTTCAATGTTATTTTTACTATATCCTGCATTCTGTTGTGTTTTGGGAATAAAGCAGTTTTGTATTACTGCTTCTGTGATTATTTTGGTATTACCATTGGGAACAATGACAACTTTAAGATTAAATCTTTGCTTTCTGACTCCATATGTGTCATATTCTCTGTCATTGTTTTAATCTATTTTTCCTTGCACATTCTGGAAGAGTAACTAAGGTATTTTCTTCTACAACTTTGATGCAATTTGTCAGTTGTTGTTCTGTTATAGCATTTTTTCAGTTTCTCTGCAAATATTTCCATCATGGTCTTACTTTTTTACACAGTTCTGTGAGTTTTGCATCTTTACCTGTTATTTCCATGTAATTTCTGCTTCTCTGCGTAGAAGTAACTCTCTCTTTTTTCCTATTAAATTTGTGAAATATGGGGTTCTAATTTCCTTCTGGCTCTTAGAGGTAACCATTGCCAGGGGTTTCTGAGTCTTTATGATGATGTTCTCTTACTATTGTTCTGAAACATTAACTCATAGTCTCATGTTTGTTTGCTCTTAAAAGATGAGAGCTATATTCAGAGTCTGCATTTACCAAGAGACAATATATATGGATCACTCTTGATCTTGTTATCTGTTCATTTCAGTACTAGTCAACTCTTCTTTTCAGAAAGATAATTTTGAAAAAGAGAGGAGGCTCTAGAATTTCAAACAGATTCCCTTGGTTAAAAAATACTTTTATTTGAGGCAGCTCTCATAAACTTACAGGTTCTCTTCTCCTTCCTCTAGCCTAATGTTTCTCTCATTAGGTTAGGCACTTACATTATCAAAATTTTTATTATTCATTGGAGAAAGGCTAGTCCTAATTGCCCTGACAACAATGAGAATTCAGAAAGACCTAGTTTCAATCTCTATCACGTTCTTGCTGCATAACTTTTGGCAAGTTTCCTAACCTTTTTGAATCAGTTTTTAATCTGTCTGATGGGACTAACATCATCTGCTTCTCAAGATTATATTCTCAGTATGCAGTGAGTTACCATCAATTACCCTGTGTTCCTGTCGAGAGTTTCTTCCTCAGTGTTGAAGGCTTTGACTAAATATAAAAAGTGAATTTACATATAAAAAGCAAATTTATACTGAGGGATGGTATGGGAGGGATTAAGGTTAGCACTTCTCCTCAATAAGTGGGACAGCCTTGGGAGACAGACAGCTGATTGCTTTTTCTATTGATAGAGATCTTGATTGTAGGAACTAGAAGGCAGGATGAATCTTCTTACTAATTGTAGGTACAAAGTATACAAACTTCCAATTTCATTTTCAACCCCACTCTCTCAGGCTCTTTAGTTGGAGGAAATCCCTCACAGCTTATCAGAATATGTTGACACTCAGTCCTTAATGTTAGCATGAGTTTGAAAGTGCATGTGTGTACATGCCTTAAGTATTTTAGTGGGAAGCTAGAATACTTCACAGGCTGCTACCATATACCAGTTGGAACAAAGAGCTGTGCTTTTAGTAATTTTTTCCTCTTCATTTAAAATTTCTTGAGGTAACTCTGGAAACATATCCAATGAGTTTCTTCAGGATAGTTATTATGCAATAAATTAGTCAAATTCATTTGGAAAATACTTGATTGAAAAAAAAAGAATCGTTTCTTTGCTGCATTACCACTTAAGACCTATACTATGTTCTTATACATTATCATTCTCAGAAGGTATACCATATAATATTTCTCATATTAGTTTGACCACAAAAGCAATTAGGGTGTGACTAGCTGCAGTGGACACTCTTGGGGTCTCACCTAGAAACTCTTGAATCCCCTTTACCAACACTGTGCTCCATCATCCATGTTCTGCTCATTATGCCGCTAAAATCCCTCATCTGCAAACTTCTTCAGAGGATTGCCATTAGGCATTTGAACTGCTTTGCCAGTAGGAAGAGCTGGAAATGCATGGGCATTTATATACTCTTCCACTCCCACTTCTACCCCAACCTCCCTTCCTGGACTCATGGCCAATGACTGGTGTGGGAGTAAAAAAGAATAGCTCCATTGCTGGAAAAATTTTCAGCCATATTTCATGCTCCAGATCTCCCTATGGATTAGACTGAGTCTGGTACTTCACCTGAAATTGTATCCTCCATTGGAGGGTTTTTTTCCTGCTCTACTTTCCCATTGCCCCAATTTTTTATTAGATGCATTTCTCAAGTAAACCATTTGTGCTCAAATCCATGGTTCAGGGTCTCTTTCTGGGAAAACCTAAGACATTCTAAAACATATTTTGGAAGTATAGCTTGAGAAATAAAATTTGAGAAACACTGCTCTATAGTATCATAATTGCATCAAGAATATATGGAGGGGGATTCCAGGATCTGTGTTTTTCACAAGCATCTCAAGTAATTTAATGTTTAAGAATAAAGTAACAAGAGGCATATATTAATGCATATTAAATTTGTCCTGATAATGAAATTCTCCCATTCTTGTTCACTCATTCCAGTCTTCATCACTGCATTCTTCAGGCATAATTTCTATATGTTCTTTGTTAAGACTTTTATCCTTTACTTTCTCAATTATTTTAAGCAATCAATTCAGGAAAGTCTCACTACCCAGAACAAAATTTGCATTAACCTATTTGAATTTCAAATAACAGTCTATTAGCACTGGGAGAGACCTTACTGGTCATCTATTTTAACCCTGTCATTTCAAAGATGAGGAAACTTAAATTTAGAGAAGAAAAGTTATGGCCCAAAGTCAACCAAAGCCATCCAAAGTCTTTTGAATCCAAGTCAGATAATTAATTCTTTCCACAAGGGTGCTTTTCTAATTTTACAGATAATGACTGAGCAAGAATGCATTACATTTCTGGAAGTTAGTTTTAGCTATAATTCTTTTCATAAAAATATGATCATTGCTTTACATAGAATTCTAATTTAACATTCTAAACTCCACAGGTTAAAACTGATTTTTCTGTTTTTTCTGATTATGAGAAGGAGGAAAATATTTAAAAATTTATATATGTGTCAAAATGCAATGAAAATTATCATCTCCCATGATTTCACTTTAAAATTTACAGCTACTGTAAAAATCTTTATAATATTGGCCCCCAAATAGAAAGGACACACTTTTTGTTAAAAAATATAGTTAAAGAAACAAAATTTGAAACTTCTTTATGACTAAGGTAACAATAAAGTTTTGGGTCCAAACAAGGACACTTTTGAGAGTGAGCAAAGTTGCTATTATTAATCATACTATGTCAGTCCCAGTAAATTGGGACTGTGGTCCTTCTTCCCATAATTATGTGTTAATAGATGTCCTGCAAATTCAAGCTCCAACCTCCTCCAAGAGAGTTTCTCATTCATCCTCTCACAGACTGGCTCTTTCCCCACACATAACCTTCTGTAGACCTAGACATTTCTTTCTCCTTTATACTAAATTCCATGGTAATATTCTCTCTCTCTCTCTCACTCTCTCTCTCCCCCACCCCCTTCTTTCTTAGTTTATCGTGAATCCTACACACTAAATTGTCCATTGTTCATCATTGGTGCACAGTTAATGTGGTTACAATTTTATTATTTGAGTCATTCATATATAAACTATAGACCTCAACCTTAAAATACAACAAATACTTGGAACAAAGCCCAACTCAAAGTCCAGTTTTCTCTATTTTGCTACCAAACATGAGTATAATTAAGATCCAAAGAAGTGATAACATTGACTAGATGCATATTATGGGTTAAATAGAGATTTGCTGAAAATTCTATATTACATAAAGAATTCAGAGGGATTGTAGATATTTGGTGATGTCAGATCATTCATTAGTGTTGCTATTATTCTTTTCTTGCAACCCAAGCTAATTCTCCTAATAGACAGTGATTTTTCTAATTACGTTAGAAGCCCTGTGACTATTGATCTTATTGCAAATAATGGAAAAAATAATGAATGGAAGCAAAAGGAAAATGTAATGCAAATTTCCCTCCTCATGATCTCCTTTAATGCAATGCAATGATTTTGAATACTTACAGTAATCATCATCTCTGTCTGCTTATTCTATATAAGAATGATTAAAATATTAGACCATAGTCATGAAATAAACTCATGAGTTACTCACTCTGAGGCATTAATATCACAACACTGCTTTATACTTTTCCTTCATGGAGTTTGAGTGACAACTGTTACTTCAGCCATTTGGGGGAGTAGTTTCTTTTCCACAGACTTCAGAAAACTCTATGGGGTAGGTGGTAACATTACCTGATGTTTACAAATGGCAGAAACATAATTTAGAATGCATTGGCCTTGAATGTATTTGTTCCATATACCATAAAACATGAAAATGGATCCAAGAAAAATTGTGTAGAAAAATTGCCTATCTTCATCCCTAAATAGCTTAATTTGATAACTCACAAAGCCTGCCACAGGTAATTCTTTAATAGGCAATTTTGCAAATATTTTCAGTCAAAGAGGGCATTAAGGAAATTTAACTAATAAATACAGAGCAAATTTTGTTGTAATTTCTTTCATGTAGTATTAGTCTGCCAAAGGGATGCCAATGCAAAGCACCAGAAATTTGTTGGCTTTTATAAGGGGTATTTATTTGGTGGTAAAGGGTTATAGTTACAAGGCCCTAAAGAATCAACTCAAGGTTGCTTTCTCACTAAAATTAGTTGCTACTTGTTGAAGCAAGATAGTCACAGATCTCCTGCCTGGTCTTTCCTTCCTGAGCTTCCTCTTCCTCTTGAGGCTCCTTGGGCCTAGTTTCTTCCCATTCTCAGCTGTAGGCTGACATGAGGCTTATCTCTCAGGGCTTCCTCTCTTTCTTGGCATAGGGCTAGGGCTCCTGTCTTCCGGGCTTTCCGTCTCAGCTGCAAACTATCAGGCAAATGGCTCATCTTTCCTGAGGGCCCCAGGATCAAAAATGACAGAGCTCTCTCTTTTCTTGTGTGTCTTCTTGAGTGAGTGTTCGTTTATATCAGTCCACCAAGGGGGCAGGAATTCAATCTGAGTTAAGCCTTACTGATGTAGCGCAATCAGAAGCTCTAAATTGATTTTATCAAGTAAACTTAAGCAGAGGCCCCTCAACTGAATCCAATGTAATCAAAAGGGTGTCACACCCAGAAGAAGAGATTAGTTTATAAACATAATCTTTCTCTTTTTGGGATTCATAAAATAATTTCAAACTGCCACACAAGTATTATCAGATTTTATCTTCAAATTAACTCTGACAGAGAGATATTATAATTTCTGTTATTTAGATGAGAAACTTGTCTGACAGAGGTTAAGGGATTTGCTCAATGTCTACCTGTCCAGTAAGAATGATTTGAACACAAGTTATTGCTGACCACACATGTTTTCCAGTACAACAGAGAGCTATGAACTCTAACCAGGGGTGAAAAATATTTTGAAATTACTTATATTTCAGCTCCCTGTTTTTTATATCAGTGTCATTTTTTTACATAAGTTTACTCATGGGAGGACATGTACTTGGGGTAGTTGAACTAAAACAACCTTGCAACTCAAATTCTCTGTGATTTAGAGCAAGTCACTTAATGTTACAATTATACTCATCTTTAAAATGGAATTAATATATACCTTTCTCAGAATTGTGAAGATTAAATGATAAAGTACCTGGTATAGAACATTATTAACTATAAAATACTGTTCACATTTAAGATATTCATTGTTGTTATAAGGGTGGATTGAAAATTTACTGCAAATTCTCAAGTAGGGAATTTTACTTTCACAAAGTAGCAATGAAGCAAATATTTATGTATCAGGTTATTTATGTATTGTTATGTTCTACGTGTCAAATTTCATTACTCCATCTCTGTACTTCAAATCTGGAATTCTCTAGAGGAGCCAAAGTATCAGAAACCCAAAACTAGGTAACAGAAATAATTATTTTGTCTAAATGTTTCCAGATGATGACTATGTGTTTATTTAATAAGGCAGTCTTGCCAGGCTGAGTGGTTCACTGAAGACCACACACATTAGGTTATAACTATGACCTTTCTTATATAGAGTCTCAGCTGTGAACATGTGAGGACTAGGTAGTTATTGCTCAATGATTTTGTGAGAAATGGGGTATTATTAATTGAAAAATATCCATTTTGATCATTGATTTAAAACTTGGCAGAGAATAAACCATTTATTCACCCCCACCCCATTTTTCTTCTGTAGAACTTAAGAATCTGTACTTAGCAAAGCATCTAGATGGATGAGCTAGAAAAATTAAGCACTTTAAACAAGGGCAGGTCTAAGACAGTCAGAGGTGATATTTGTTTCCTACATTGTACTGCAAATGCTCCATCCAAACAATAACAACTTTAAGTGTAAGGAGAAAAGATAGTAGTCAGTTGGAATAAAAATGTATTAAACAAATTCCTGCATTTCTGGTACAACTGATGCAGAAAACATACCGTGTTTTATATTACTGATATAATGATTTCTCTCTTTAGAGGTTCATATGCAAAGCCCGTGGGAAATCATAATTGCCTGCTGACCCTCATTCTGATATATTTTGTGCATCCCATTAGCAATTCTGCACATATTTTTATAAACATCCGTTAACATTGTTGTATTTCAAATATCCATGTGATGTTTCCCAGCTGTTAAAACAAATACCATATATTGGATTGGTTAAAACAATGGAAATTTATTGGCTCACAGTTTTGAGACTAGGAGAAGTCCAAAATGAAGACATCAGCAAGGCAATGCTTTCTTCTAGAAGACTGTGGCATTCTGGGTCTAGATGTCGGCTATACTTGGTTCTTGGCTTTTCTGTCTCATGGCACATTCTCTTCTGGGTTTTGCAGACTTCCAGCTTCCGACTGCTACCCATGGCTACCTTTTCTATTTCTGGATTTCATTCTGTTATAAAGGACTACAGTGATCAGGATTACAGCCGATCTTGATTCAGTTGGGCCACACCTTAACTGAAGTAACATCTTCAAGAGATCCTATTTACAGTGAGTTCATACCCACCAGAATGGAGACCAAGACCAAGAACATGCCCAAACTGGCATACACAATTCAAGCTATCACATGTGGTTATTTTACAACTTAACTAAAAATTACTTAAAGTCATGGAATGGCATTCTAATCTTAGTACCTAAAACCACTAGGAAAAAATGGGTAGGTAATTGGTGGTCCATAGACATTTCTTTGTTTGCGTGGTGGTTTTCACCCTTTGACTTTTTCTCCATTTCTATTCCCTGCCATCTCTGAGTCCTGGGAAGCCAACCTAAATTAACTGCATTGCTTGGGCACTCTTGCCGTCTGGCTTCTCATAGGGTTCAGCCAAAGGTAGATATCAGATAAGAGGAGAGGGCAGGGAGAAAGAGAAGTCAGGTATTTATCCTATCCCCCACCCCTTCTCAGGTTTCCCTGTAGTACCTGCCTGGCTGAGAATCTGGTAGAATCTGTGTTCCATTACAGCCATAGATCTTATTGAACAGAGTCCCTTTCCCATAGCTTCTGCTCATGGCCCTTTTGGCATAAAGTTGTAAGGGTTTCCCTATTGTTCCTTCACCATACTCACTGCTTAGCAAATCACCTCTTCATTAAAATCAGTTCATTCATCTCTTGAATGTGCTGTTTCTTGTTGTAACACTGTTTGCTACAGCTTGTTAATGTCTTATTTAGATCCCAAATACAACCGAATGTGATATATGATATTGTCTCTCCAACTAATGTAATGAATTATATTTAAAAAGAAAGAATTCTCAGTATCCCATGTCACTTAAACATATTCAAAAATTAAGTAGTGTATAAATAACTAAAAAAGACAAACAAAATATATTTACAAATAAAACACAACTAAAACTATTAACCAATTATTTAAATTAATAACAATATTTTGATATGATGAATTATAGAGTTTGTATGGAATTAAAAATCTATTGCAGTCAAATATGATGCAATAAATACATATTGATGAAACCTCGTAAAATTTTCTGGTCCTTTCTCCTTTAAGAATTTTATGTAAAACACATCACAATCTGTGTTAGTCAGCCAAAAGGGTGCTGATGCAAAATACCAGACATCTGTTGGTTTTTATAAAGGGTATTTATTTGGAATAGACGCTTACAGTCACCAGGCCATACAGCGTAAGTTACTTCCCTCACCAAAGTCTGTTGCCACCTGTTGGAGCAAGATGGCTGCTGACATCTGCAAAGGTTCAGCCTCCCTCTTTCTCTTAAGGCTTCATGGTTCCAGCTCCTTCCAATATCAGCTGTAGGCTGGGATAAGTCTCCTCTCTAGGGGCTGGTTCCTCTGGGTTTAGCTGCTCTGTTCTCTTCACAAGGTCAGTTGTAGATTATCAGGCTCTCTTTCTTCCCCGGGCCTCTGCCATATCTGTGGAGCTGTCTCTATTCCTCTGTGTTCTCCTGTGTTTACTTCCTGGGGTTCCAGCATCCAAAATTCCAACTGTCTCCTCTGCCTTGTCGTTTTCTCTGTGAGGCCCTGCCCACCAAGACAGCGGGGACTCGACATCCTACTGACATGGCCCAATTAAAGTCTTAGTCATAATTTAATCAAGTAAAAGTGAAACCTCTGCAATCAATACAATCTAAGGGTATCACTAGCCCAGAGGAACAGACCAGTTTACAAACATAATCAGAATTTCTTTTTGGAACTCATCAATAATATCAAACTGCTACACCATCTATGTAGGGCAAACCTGGGTGCCATCCTTGAATCTTTCCTCTTATTCACCCTAAACCAGTGTTTTAGTTTCCTGTGTTACTTAAACAAATACCAAGAAATGGTTTGACTTAAATAATGGGAACTTATTCACTTAAGGTTTGAGGCTGGGAAAAAGTCCAAATCAAGTCTATACTTACTTCCCAAAGACCCACAGCTAGGGATCATTGGCTCCCCTGTCACATGGCAAGGCACACTGTGGTATCTCACATTTTGGCATTCCTCTTTAAACAAATTCTTTGTTGTTTGAATCTTCACACTTGAAGTTCTCCCCCTAACACCTGCTTTCCTTTGCATATCCACATGTTTGCCGTTTGTAATTCTCCAATGCATCCTAAGAATCTCTTCCTCTTGAACTCCTTCCCTTAATCATACTTAAATCAAACTTGATCTGGTTTATATGCCCCCATCCTTTCTCTCATATACTGTTACAATGGTCAGTTCACATGTCTGTATGCCCCATAATATCTCAGGATCTATATGGACAGGAATATGTCCATCTTATTTTAGGACATGTTCATAATATTTGTATAATAAATGAATGAACATACAACAAATGAAACATTGCATTTGAACCCATTACCACATTCCTAAAGGTGATTTTTGTTATTTTCTTAGTTGCAATTTCTCCATTTTATCTCAAATAGAATATTCAAGTCTTAAACTGATCAAAACTCAGTACTCATTTCAAGTTCTTTGTACTTGTATCCTCAAATACCATATGGAAATAAGCTTTGGATAAAGTCTTTTTAAAAAACCTGAAAATTAATAAACTCAATAGGCAAATTCAAAGAAATTTTCTCCTACCAATATCTTTAAAAGATATGTGCTTTTATTTTATAAAATAGTAAAACCATTTTATTTGCTACTTTATATTCTATATAAAGCTACTGATAATACCAGATAAAATAAAGTTAATTTAGATTTTTATGAAGAATTGAGAATAATGGCCAAGAAAACACTAACCTTCTAAATATTTTCAGCAAAAAGTGGTCACAAAATGAAAATTCTGCTATATTAAATTTTAATATCTTAGTCAAGATTTAATTTCCATATAGAATTGTTTCAAAATCTTGTAGCATTATATTTTAATAAGATGTCCCCAATATGCTGCTAATTTAAATTACAGAACAATGTGTATACTGGACCTACATTTTTGGTTAAGAAATGAAAAAGTTCTTTGAAAGTAGTCTGGAAGTATACACACAACATTTTTAATAGACATAACTTTAGATGATAAAATAAATAATTTTTTGCTTGTTTAATAATAATTAATAATTCCATAACAAATATGAATCATTTTTTAATAAAAGCTTAAAACATTTTAAATAAGAGAAACATTTTTTTCTGTGTCACTACAAACCCATGATTTTTTATCATAGATTTTTAACATAATATATTATCATAATATATTAATTCTCTAAATTTTTGACATAATGAATAGTTGGGTGGTAAAATCAGCTTGATTCCCACAAATGTAGAAAAGGTAAAATGTTATGCCACAAACAGCATGGCTGCTCTTTTTTCTGTATAGCTTCACAAGAAAAGTAGATACACTGTCATCTCACATACTAATTTAGGTAACTGCCCTGGCATTATTGCGGCATAAGTAGAATATTATGAATGCATGTATAGAAGTTTTACATTTTCAGATAAGTAAACATGTTGCTATTCCTATGTATAAAACGGTTGTATTTGCTCTTTTTTCTTTGAAAGGTTATATAGCAAAGAGTATTGTCTTCTGTAGAGTAAATCTATTTTCACTTATTTTTTGCTTAGGGTTCCATATAACTTTGGGAATGTGTACTGTGAAAGACTATGTATTATTGTTACTATCATTATTATTGATTATTAATTAAAACCATATATTTGCCAAGCTTTCATGCTCTCATCATTGATCTTCAGCAGTAAATTATGTCTATGAAGCAATATTTTATGTAACAATGTCTAATATGAAGTTAAGATGCCTTATGTGTTTGATAATTTATTTTATATATGGTAAGTACATAAGAATATGAACCTGGCTTTTTAAAAAAATTGATTTGTAGATAATTTCTAAATTGGTACTAACTTGTAAAACCTGAATAAAGCATTATAGACTTAAAAGTAAATGCTTAGCGTTGACAATCATGCTCTATTTAGCTTAATGCTAACAATCTCACTACTTATGTCATTTTGTATATTGGATAACTGCTAACTTTAAGGTCCAAAATGATGTAAATTAATAATAATAATAAAATTGAAAACAAAGGAAATTCTTCCTACTTTAAACCAACTGTAAAAACTTTTGAAGGATATTGCTAAATTACTACGTACTAAATAAGTCCCCCTTAGAAATAACAATGTATAGTTCAAAAGTCAAAAAAACTTATTTACTCAGCTCGTAAGTTTCCTGAAAAATCAGAATATTCCATTTCCAAAGAAACCTCTCAAATCACATCTGATTTTCAATCATGTTTGCAATTAAATAGAAGTCTTTCCAAATGCTGGCATACTAAAAAATCATGACAAATCCTATAGAGCAAAAGTGGGGGTGGGGGATTAGCAAGAATATATAGGAGTCAACCAACTGTGCTACTAATGCTTCTGACTGACACACACACAAAACTTCACTCTGCCCCTGGAACCGAATGTTTAAGTTGTTATTTGCGAGTTAGGCAGAAGATATTTTGCCACTTTCTTAGAAGTCACTATAATTCAACCCTTGTAATGGGCAAACACAGAAAAACACAGGAGTCCATGTATGCTAACTTTTTGTTTATCTTTAGTCCTACTCAAATTTACTACCACACTTTTAAAATACAATATCAGGCACCATTAAAAATAAACTTGGGCATATGAAAGGGTTATATTGGCAATTTATTACTTAAAGGACAGATTGATTACTTGATCGTCTCAAGGCCCTGGTCATATAAATAAGCCCCGCTAGTCTCTGACTCTGCTGTCAGCACTATCATATTGCATTTGCCTTTAGTGTAGTGTGGTAGCAGGCAAACCTTAGGGCTCTGATGGACTGCTCAGGGTGCTAAAGTAGCTGATTTAAAATCTAAAGCAGAGAAATGGATGAGAGATCAGTAACACAAATGGCCTCCCCTGCTTTCTCCACACACTTCCTGGCTTTCTCAGCACCAGCTCTGATTGTAACTGGAGGACCGTAGGTTCCCAGCAGGTACAACACTGCGAGCTACAGCTCTGGTGCACTGGTTAATATCTTTATTGTAAAAACATTTAAATTCTACATTTGGTTTGACACAGTTGCAGAATATCAACAGGAAAAAATAGCACACCTCATGGAACTGAGGCTTTGCATCATTGAACTTAGTTCATTACCTTCTAGTAACAGAGAAAGGCCACTACTGGGCCCTGCAAATGGCAAAGCCTGCAAGATTAATTATATATATGTTTATAATTTTTAATCATTCTACTCAGTTGTTTGCCTTTTGATTTGAGCTCAAAGCAGTAAATTTATGCTTTCCTCCAAATCAAACCTTTCAGCTGAAATGAAACTAAGATACTCTGAAAATGCTGAGAAATGACTTATTCTTAACTGTACCTTATGTGGTGAAAGGAAATGAACACACTCGACAAAGTTCTAAGACATGTTGGTCTTTGGTACCTCCAGTTTATGTATATAATTTCAGAGGCATGAAGGATGTGAAAAGAACAGAACAGAGTATCTCTTCCAAAGTAAAAAAAAAAAAGATTTCACAGGAATATTTGCAGCATTGGATAAAAATGTTCAAATGAGTGAACAAACAAGTATTTCATAAAGGAAGTAGATTAAGGTTGAAATTAGAAAGAGGAAAAAGTGAAAGCAATTTCAATCATTTGTTGTAATAACTAGCAGCATTCACACCAGTAAGTAAAATGAGCCTTGGTGGTTTGCTTTACTTAGGCATATACCATGGAGATGTATACAGGTTGAACCTCAGGCTCAAGACTTTAGACGTGTCTAGGTTTAGGTAGTAGATACATGGAGGCTTCCAGGGTTCACTCAAGTGTAAGTGGACACCTTTTGCAGGGCATTCCACTTCAAAAGCACACCTTTATCTACTCTCACAACAATAACTGCAGGGAACCAGTTGCAATATCTTTCAACCTGATGGACATAACAAATTGGAATCTCACCTAGGATGGCCAGATCAGTGCACCTTTCAAGAAATTTCCATTTAGATTGAGGGAACATGTAAACAATGAGATCAAGCTCCATTTTCTTCTGTGTTTATGGGGAGCTTCTAAATTCTATTATCTTCTAATTCTACTCCAACCCTTCAGCCTAGACACTGTTATTCTTATTTTACAGAAGATGACATATATTTACATTTGCCTAATTTTATGCAATTTTTCTGAGCTTATTGATATTAAAATCACTGACATTATAAGATTCCATGGGCTTCAGTTAGAATAAAAATGTAAGCATTTAAAGTTTGGAAAGTTATTAAATGAAATACATATCATTATAAAAATTCCAGAAATATTATGTTTGCGGTTTTGCTTTTTTAAAATCTAAACCTGCTTTTAATATGTTGTTAGAGTTAGTCATCCGGGTTGCGAGTTCAAGAGTTACCCAATATTAAATTCTAGAATAGCCAAGGATGTTTGTGTTGATTTAGTAGGAAAATAGCTTTGTGGTAATAATTATGATTGGATAATTTGAGGATAATTGCTAAATAATTATTCTAATAATAAGAAAAAATAGAACTAGAAATTAGATTTAATTAATTACTAATCTTCATATGCATATTGTAAGTTATTTCAGCTTAATATAGTAAGTTCAGGCATTGGCAAAAGTGTTTTCCTTAATTCAATTTTCAAAGAAAGTACCATTTAAATTTGTATAATAATGTGGTACATTTTACATGCTTCATGCCTTCCGGGGTAGAGCAAATTAATAATGAATTTTAATAAATTATTTGGAAATATAGACATGTCACTGCAGTGGAGAGGGCAGTGGAGTCACAAAAATAGATATTTTTATGGTTGGAATAATACTCTGTGATTAAGGATAATGTGCAGACGGTTCACTAGGAATTTCCACATAGATTTATTGTGATGATTAAATGATCTAGCTCATGTAATATATCCTAGAATAATTTCTGGAGCATGTTAAGGGTTACTGTAATGTTAGAAAGTATTAAAATAAATGAATTGCAATTTAATATTTTTCAAGAGAAAAAAGTATTATCAGATATCAATAACCCATGTATGGATTGTCCACTGTAATTTACATAAATGCTTAGTGTGTTTTAGATTGTTCTCTAAAGGACCTTCTGGCTTCCCACCAAGTGCCAAGAGTTCTGAAATTAGTCTGATCTGGGTGTTAACCTTAGCTGCGCTATTTACCAGCTGGGTAATCTTGAGAAACTAAAATTTTTTCTGATTATCAATATGATCATCCTATAATTGAAGTTAACCCTATCATATAGCAACACTGAGAGGATTAGGTAACATAATGGATGGTACATGGTTGATAGAGTACCTTAGAAGTTTAATAAGTGTTTATTAAAATGATAATAATAATTATGACACAACATTTGGACTTCAGTGAAAATTCAGTATACTTGTCTGCTGAATGAATAAGGGTACTTTTCTACACAAATATAACATGATTTTAAGCTAGTGGCGAGTATGATCTATGCATTGTCCTTCTTGATATTTCCCACAGCAGGGACAACTGGGAAAGTCACATAAAAGGTTTTGATAAGCACTTTTAAAAATGCTTTTTACCTAAGTCTTTTTCTCTGTGATCTGATGATTGTGAAGAAGACTTCATCATCATCTTTCCATAGATTCTTGGAGTTGCCAGAGACAGCAGCAGTGAAGTTCCCTGGTCTTGAATCTCAATCAGTACATGAAAACATTCTCCCATATGACACTAATTAGCCAATCTCTGCTTGAATACTTTCGTATTGATGAATTACTACTCCTCGATATCTGTTCCATATATATATGACTGTTAGTATCCAGGATAAAATTCTGACTGCTCATAACTACTTCTCTTTGGCCAAAATAAGTCAATTTGTGCATAGTTATATTTTAGGAGTTACTATATTTCATGTCTTTCTTACCCAATAGACTTGGAGCATTTTTAAGGCAAGCAGCAAGCCAGAACTCCAATTTTACATGACACATAAGAGATGTTCAAGGTTTTTGTTAAATGAATAAGCAAATGATTCTCTCTGAAGCTACACGTAACAATCTATGCCTTGTTTCACATGGCAGACATCCAAATTTCTAATATGAGATCCATTGTTTGTTGTTCTTTTAAATTATTATTTTCCATCACTTCTAGTGTTTCATTCTAAAAAATATTTCAATTATTCTTCCTCCAATTTCTTTTACTTTTATTTTCTTATCTCTCAACATTAAGAAACAATAATGGGAGAAGAAATATTCATTGAATGAATGTGAGAATGATCACCTCATGTTGCTGAGATAAAAACTTCAATACATAATGCTTCAAGAGAAGAGAAGAGGTAGTTAATAAGGAGAAACCTTATTGCTAACAAGAATCATGTTTATTCTAAAAATTTTAAAACATTAAATTACCACTTCTAAATCTTCATGAATAGATGAAAAATAGAGCATAAGAATTAATTTATAAGACCATGGTATGCTTTCCGAAAAAGCTAATTGTAGACTTCCAATTCCAGTAAGATGGAGTGCATTTACTTTTCCTTATTCCTTCAGTTAAGTATAACTAAAAAAATCTGGTCATTATATACAAAACAAACACAAGAAGATTCTGAAAGGTGAAGAAAGAAGACAGAACCCCAGCTAAAGATCTTGAAACCCACGCAGTTGAGTTCCCTGTTGTTATTGTAGTTGCTGTTTATTGGTGTGCTGTTGTCATTGGTGTTTGTTTGGTCTCATAAATAAATCCCAAAAGCCTCTAATCTGGAAACATTAATGGCTGCAGACAAAAAAACAAACAAATAAACAAACAAAATGTCAAACTCCAATGGAAGCCCAGTCCCTCAGACCAAAAGAGTAGTAAAATGGCAGCCGATCCAAATAGAAAACTTCTGGAAAATAATCACTGTAGTCTAGATAAACTCTAAAGAAAAAAAAAACATAAAGTCTAAATGGGCAGCCTCAACTTCTGCCCTCACCAGGCTGCAACAAGACAACCATTCTCCCCTTCTGTCCCTACCCTGGTGCATGTTAGAGAGCCAAGAATTTCTTGACACAAAACCTGAAATGTCCAGGTTTCAAGCCAAAATCATTCATCATACCAAGAACCAGAAAGATCTCAAGTTGAATGAAAAAAGACAAATATTTGCCAACATTAAGATGACGAAGATTATAACTAAGGCTTTAAAGCAGTCACCATAAAAATGCTCCAACAAATAATTAAGAAAATGATTCAAACAAATGAAAAATATTGTCTCAGCAAAATATATATGTGAAATTGAGTTTGTAATTTAAAAACTCCCAAAAAAGCAATTTCCAAACTCACAAAAATTATTTCTCACACTTGAGAATGTTACCTTTCAAGAAGAATTAATACCAATTCTGCACAAACTCTTCTAGATAAAGAATAGGAGGGAAAATGACCCAATTTATTTTATGAATCTACTATTATCTTAATACCAAAACTGAATATGGCAGGACAAAAAGAGAAAACTACACTACAGAAAAATGTCTCTTAATTTTATAGACACAAAAATTCTTTATAGAATATAAGCAATATTGTTATATATAAATTATATACTATGACAAAATAGTTTATTCTAGGGATGAAAGTTGGCTCAATATTGGAAAATCAATCAAATTAATACACTATATCAACAGGCTGTAAAAGAAAAATTATAAGATCACATTAATGGCTATAGAAAAGCCAATTGACAAAGTTCAACACCCATTTATAATAAAAACTATCATGAAGTAAGAAAGAGGAACTTTCTCAATTAACAGAAGCACCTACAAAAATCTTACTGCTAATATTATACTTAATGGTGAAAGACTGAATGTTTTACCCCTAAGATAGGGAACAAGGGTAGATGCCCAATCTTACCACTCTCATGCAACATAAAGCTCGAAGTTCTATCTAGTTCAATAAGGCAATAAGAGGAAATTCAAACATAAAGATCAGAAAGGAAGAAATAAAACTTGCAGAAGACATGATTTTCTATGTGCAAAATCCCAAAGACTCTACAAAATAAACTCCTAGAATTGAAAAGTGAGGTGAAAACAGCAAGATCACAGGACACCAGATAAACATATAAAAATCAATTTCATTTTTATATACTCTAATGGATACATGGACACTGAAATTTAAACTATAATATCATTTACAATTGCTCAAAAATGCAATACTTAGGTTAAATCTAACAATACATGTACAAGGCTTGTATCCTGAAAACTTCATAACACTGATGGAAAAAAATCAAAGAAGAGCTAAATACTTGGCAAGATATACCATGTACCTGGATTAGAAAACTAAACATAGTAAAAATGACAATTCTTACTAAATTGATATACAGATTTATGCAATTCCTATGAAAATCCCAGCCAAATTTTTATAGATATAGACAATATTATTCCAAAATTTATATAGAAAGACAAAGGAACTAGAAGAGCTAAAACAATTTTGAAAAAGAATAAAAGGGAAGATCAGTCCATTTGATTTCAAGCTTTACTATAAACTATAGTAATCAAGACCACATGGTATTGGTAGAGGGATAGACATGTAGATCAAGGAACAAAATGGAGAATCCAGAAATAAAGCCAACAGATTTTGACAAAAGTATAAAATGCAATGAAATGAAGATAGCCTTTTCAATAAATAGTGCTGGTGAAATTGGATATCCATAGATAAAAAAAAAAAAAATGAAGTTCAATCTAGTTCTCACACCACCTGTAAAAATAACTGAAAATTGATCATGAACTTAAATGCAAAACATAAAATTATAAAAATTTTAGACAAACATATAAGAAAATCTTCAGAATCTAGAGCAAGGCAAAGAGTTCTTAGACTTGACATGAAAAGCATGATCCACAGAAGGGAAAATTGATAAACTGGACCAAAATAAAAGTAAAAAATTGCCCTGAGAAAACCCTATTAAGAGGATTAAAAGACAAGTTACATACAGGGGAAATATTTTTTAACCATATATCCATCAAAGGACTAGAAATTGAAATATATTAATCTCACAAAACTCAATATAGAAAAGAGCAAACAATTCAATTAAGAAAATGAGCAAAAGATAGGAAAAGAAATTTCGACAGAGGACTTAAAGATGGCAAATGATCACATGAAACTATATTTAACACTTTTAGTTATTACAGAAAGGCAAATTACAAACACAATGTGATATTTCTACACTCTTATCTAAAGATTGACTGAAATAAACTAGTAATGACAATACCACATGACGGTGAGGATGAAAGAAATTGGATCAATCATATATTGCTGAGAATATAAAATGATATAGCCTTCTGGAAAACAGTTTGGCAGTTTCTTTAAAAACTAACATTTTAAAAACTAACATTCCTGAGAAACAAAAAATTATGTTAATACAAAAATCTGTATTCAAATGTACATAGTAGCTTTATTCATAATAGGACCAAATTGTAAACAACCAAGACATCCTTCAACAAATGGATATACAAACAAATACTACTGCATCCATGCCATAGAATCCTACTCAGGAAAGGAACAAACTATTGATACACACAGTCATCTGGACAAATCTTCAGAGAATTACGCTGAATTTTCCATTGTCCATTTACATAACATCCTTGAAATGACAATATTTTAGAAATGGAGAGCAGATTAGTGGTTACCAGGGCTTAAGGAGAGATGGATGAGGACGGAAGTGTGTATGGCTATAAAAAGGCAGCATGAGGGATCTTGTACTGATGAAAATGTCCTCTATTCTTACTGTGTCAATGTCAATATTCTAGTTGTGATATTGTGCAATGGTTCCGAAAGTTGTTACCATTGATGGAAACTGGTTAAAGAGAACACTGGACGTCCCTTTAACTGTTCTTACAACCACATGTGAGTCTACAATTATTTTGAAATAAAAATTTAATAAAAATTTTTGTGTGGAAAATATTTGAAGATATAGCTGATGCAGTGCTGTAAAATTTATACTTTTAAACTATGTGATAAAGAAAGCTAGAAATAAAGCCACACATTTATGGTCAGCTGATTTTGAACAAATGGGCAAGGTAATTCAGTGGGAAAGGATAATTTTTTCAAAAAATGGTGCCTTGAAAATTGTATATTCATATGCCAAAACAAACACCACATACCAACACACACATAATGCAGGCCTTTACCTCAAATCATCCAAAAAAATTAACTCATAATCGGCTACAGACCTACATACAAGAGCTGACACTATAAATCTCCCAAAGAAAATAGGTGAAAATCTTTGTGACCGTGGGTTAGGCAATAATTTTTTAATACCAAAAGCATTATCCATAAAAATATCTTGATAAATTAGAGCTCATCAAAATTAAAACATTTGTTTCTTAACATATACCATTATGAAACACGAAAAGACAAACCATTGACTGAGAGAAAAAATTTCAAATCAGGTATCAAGGATTTATACCTCTAATACAAAAGAACTCTTACAACTCAGTGGTAAGAAAGACAAATAACCCAACTAAGAAACATGCAAAAGATTTGAAATGACACTTCACCAAAGATGATATAGGAATGGAAAACAAGTGCATGAAATGATGCTCAGCAACATTAGCCATTAGTGAAATGGAAATTAAAACCACAATAGGATAGCACTACACACTTATTTGAGTTTCTAAAATTAAAAATGACTGACTATACAAAGTGTTCATGAGGATGTAGAACAAGCTGAATTCTCATGCACTCTTGGACAGAATATAAAATGGTACAACCACTTTGGAAAACAATGTGACAGTTAAACATGTACCTATCATACATGGCCAGCCATTCCACTCTCATGTTTTCACACAGGAGAAATAAAAACATATCTACAAAGACTTATACATGAATAGTCACAGCATCTATATTTATAATAGTCAAGAACTAGAAATAAGCTGAAAACAACAGGTGACTAGATAAAGAAATTATGATATACCAATTTAATGGGACATTAGTCAGCGAAAAAAAAAAGAATGAATTGTTGATATATATGAACAATGTGGATGAATCTCAAAATAATCGTTCTGAGTAAAGAAGTCAAGCAACAACAACAAAAAAATGAGAACATGCTGTATTCTCATCTGTAGTGACAGAAAAAAATGAGTGGCTGCCTGGGTATGGAAAGGGACGTCAAAGAGACATGAGCAAACTGTCAAGGACGATCAATATGCTCATCTTCTTGGATGTGATGATGGTTTCATTACTAAAACTCATCAAATTATATACTTTAAATATGAATGGCTTATTTTTCTTCAATTAGACCTTAATAAAATTGAAAAAAAAAGAATGTTATTTTAGAGAATATTATCAAAATATAACATATAACATGAGGAATAGACCTTTTGTGGTCTATACCAATAATATGTATGTTGATTTTGCTCATTTCTGAATGACACAATTTAAGGTAGATATTAGCCACCTAGCATATATTCGGTAGGTAAAAACTTCAGGACTCAAAACCAAAACCAATATGAATAGTTGGGAAATTGGAAAATTTTGGCACAGCAGAGTTTGGTGGAAGATTATAATCTTTAATTTTTTTGTTATTATTTCTCTGGAAGGGGAACTAGATGTGTTGTTTATGGCCCCAAGCTGTGGAGCTAGGTTATGTAGAAGAAATTTATAGGAAATTACACGTTAGCAAAATAAAAATAAAGTTTTTCCTCTGTCTGTTAGTGAACTTCAAAGATAAAATGAACTTCCCTGCCAATGAACAAATTCAGTTATTTTTGTCATCTTTGTAGAAACATAATAGAGTAATTTGAGCATCAGCTCACGAAGTAAACTGAGTTCTAAGGTCACTTCCTACCTAGACAGTACTTTGATTTCATGATTTCAGATCAAAAGGGAGGTGTTATCTTTACTTCATAATTGTGCAATCTGAGACTTAGAAACAATAAGAATCTGAGGAAATGTTGCTTGAAGCATGAATGAAAGCATTATAAAATAATTATGATTTCTCGGTCATGATTGAATCCTCTGTGAACTACCATACATGAGAATCCTCAGCATTTTTTGCAAGTTCTATTTTCTTCATCTTATTTTTGTCAGAAAAAAAGACTTTGTTTCTACTTGACTTTCAGGGCCAGGTGGACACCGAGGCTTTGAAGAGAGATAATAGTGTTAAGCACTCACTCCATGACTTCTCACATATCTCATGCACGGATATACTTTTCTTACCTTTTCAATTGTTATCATCCTTTATCACTACCTATTCAATTGTTCTCCACAGACTTTCTAATATTAATGAGTATTCTCAGGGAACATATCTGCAAAGTAAACGGTGTGGTTAATAAAAATATAATAATTACTAAAATTCATGCCCTATGTACTTATTAGCTTAATAATTGAGTAACAATTTGAAAAGTTATTTTCTAATTTATTTTTTCCTAAATAGGCCCTAATTTTTAGACATTATAATAACTTTCATTCCATTTTAAATCGTATAACCTTGCCTTCTAAAAAATTGGTACAAAAAGAAAGATTTTTGAAAGCAAAGATATATATTATTAAATTATTAGAGGACCGATAAAGAATAAAAAGCAATCTCAGTTCCATGACTACTGTGATTTAGAAGGCATAAAATATCAGTAGGCACATGGGAGAAATAAAGACAAGTATCATTAATTGACAGTTACAATAAAGAACTTAACCTCAATTCTCCATTGTAATATAATTATCCATATCATTTTGACGAGAAAGAATCTTCAGGCTATACAATGTATTTGTTTAATTTGTTTCTTTTCAAAATGCTTTAGCATAGAATATTCTCAGTTTCACTTAACATTGATAAAAGATAAAATAATTCATCATAATTCTTCCAACTGTTCCTAAACAAACAACAAACTCTCCTATAACTTCACAATAGTGAAAAGTAATTTCAATTTTCACTTTCTCAACACTATCTCCCACTTTACTCTCCAATCTACTACACTTCCAATCATTCCTTGACAAAAAAAGAACATATACATAGAATTCATTGTTCATTTAGATACCTAAAAATGGCAACTGCATTCCTTTTCTCAGATATTTTCTCTTCCAATTATTTATTTACCAAGCAAGTTTACAGGCATAATATTACATTTCAGCTTTCTTTCGTTTCTGTAACTGACCTTGTCTTCATCACATGAAACCATATTGTGACTCACAACCATTAATTCATCATTGATAAGTGTACTTGTCTCATTCATTCTTGAAATTGTCCACACATAGCTGGTCCAGTTATGTGTCAAAAAGCTTTGGCTTTGTGTTTTGGAATCCCAGACTGTTTTTAAAAAGTGAAGAGGGTGGGGTTAAGCCAAGATGGCAGCAGAATAAGGAGCTCCAAGAGCCAGCTCATCCTGTAGGGCAGTTAGTAATCACCCAGAGCTATCTAAAACACCTGTTTGGGGACCCCAAGAGACCAGAAGAGCATCTTCCAACATCCTTGAAATTATGGAAAAGAGGAGACTGCCGGTTTGCAGAGATGATTCATAAATAGAGCATCCTCCATTAGCAGCACAAGCTGCCTTGGGAGTTATTCCATGGAATTGGAAACTCCATTTCCCAAAAACAGTGGAGAAAGACACAGTGTGCCACTGACTTCAGCTGCTGATAAGTAAATTTGGTGGGCTGAAGTATAATCCTAAGAACAGCTAAACTTTGAACCTGCCCAAATCAAAAAGAGGCCGATAGCTGCCATTTTAATCTGTCCCCAGCATGAGGGGAAGCAGGGTTGATTGAAAATCATAGTCTTGGTAGGGACCAGCTTCTTTCCACCCAGATCGGATCGCAGCTCTGGCCTAAAGCCCAGCCCCACCTCCAGCAGGGAGAAAGCTGGGGGGACCTGCACCACCTCTCTGGGAAACTGCAAGCCACTCCATGGAGGCTGGTGCCCATCCTACTCTAGCGGTGCAAGCTGCCTCAGGAGCTTTTCTGTGGCTGGAGTTAGAAGCTCCATTTCCCATAAATTGGGGAGGAAAAGACAGCTGTCCACTGATTAGAGCTACTGATTGGTAGACTCGACTGGCTAAAGTATAATCCTAGGAACAGTTAGGGTTTGAACCTATCCAAGTTGGAAAGAGGCCAGTAGCCACCATTTTGACTCTGCCCCCAGCATAAGGGGAAGCCAGGCTGACCGAAAATCAGAGTGAAGTTAGGGATGGCTTCTTTCCACCAAGATTGGACTGCAGCCTTAGCCTAGGCTCCAGCCCCACCTTGGGCAGGGAGGAATCTGGCAGGACCTGCACCAGGCTCTCCAGGCAACTGCAGGTGCTTTCAGCTGGCACAGACTGAATAGTCAGACACCTGGGGCTGCATCTCCACACCCCAATAGGATAGGAAAGGAGCTGGGTTTCCTCGGCTTCTCCAGGCAGATGCAGGCATTTTCAGCCCACATGAACTGGTTTGTTGAACACCTTCGAGTCCATCTGCATCTCTCCTCCCCCCATAGGATAGGAGGGGGTTGGTGTTCCCTCAGCCTTTCAGGGCAACTGCAGGTGCTTTTGGCCCACACAGCCTGGACTGGTGGGTACTTGTGGCTCCACCCCCACCCCCCAATAAGAAGGAAAGGGGCTGATATTTCCACAGGTTTTCTCGGCAATGACAGCCACTTTCAGCCTGCACAGACTGGACTGTTGGACGCCTGTGGATCTACCCCCCACCACGCAGTAGGACAGGATGGGGCTTGTATTTCCTTAGCCTCCCCGGGCAACAGCAGGCACTTTTGACCTGCACGGACTGGATTTTGAATGCCTGTGGAGCCACTCCCAACCCAAATAGGATAGGAGGGGTCTGGTGCCTCCACAGCCTCTCCGGGCAAGAGTGGGAACTTTCAGCCTACAGGGACTGAACTCTTGGGTGCCTGTGGATGCAACCCCATGCCCTAATATGATAGGAAGGGACTGGTGTTTCCTTAGCCTCTCTTGACAACAGCAGGTACTCTTGGCTTAAAGGGACTGAACTGTTGGGTACCCGTGGATCCACCCCTACCACTCAATAGGATAGGAGGGGCCTGGTGTCTCCACAGCCTCTCTGGGCAACAGCGGGTACTTTCAGCCTACAGGGACTGAACTCTTGGGCATCAGTGATTCCATTCCCATCCCCTAAAGTACACAAGGGACAGTACTCTTTCAGCATCTCAGGGCAACTGCAGGCATATTCAGCTCACATGGATTAGATTGTTGGGCACTCCAGAGGGTCAATCCTCACCCTCAGCAGGGAGGTGGGGCTGGTGCTACATCAGTTCACCTGGGCAACTTTGGTCATTTTGGACCCACACGGCATAGATTTCTGCCCACAACTGTAAATCCATCTCCGCCCCAGGTAGGGGAAGAAGGAGTGTGAAACTTCAACAGTCTCTCCAGGCAACTATACACAGTCTTCTCCTGTACAACTTGGATTATTACACGCAGCTGCAGCTCTGGCCCTACCTCTGGCAGAGGAGAAAGGTGGGAGAAACTTCTTCAATTCCTGAGGCAATGTGGGCAGCTTCAGCCTCCCTAGCTTACAGCACCAACTACATTCTCAGCTCCTACTACACAACAAGCAAGGGAGAAAAGACAAGAAAGCCCTAAACTAAAGGGAGAACTGCCCCCAGAATAAATACATCTAGTAAACGAGAAGTGAAGACACCAACAAAAAATTATAATCCATACAAAGAAATGGGAAGATATGTCCCAGTTAAAGGAACAAAAGAAGCCTGCAATTGACATAAAGGAGTTGAGACGACTAATCACAGATGTTCACACAAAATCTTCTTCATTAATTCAATGAGATGGTTAAAGAGATTAAGGATGTTAAGAAGACACTGGGTGAGCACAAAGAAGAATTTGAAAGCATACATAGAAAAATAGATCTTATGGGAATGAAAGGTGCAATAAATGAAATTAAAAATGCACTGGAATCATATAAAAGCAGATTTGGTGATACAGAAGAAAGGATTGGTGAGCTTGAAGAAATGGCCTCCGAAAGCAAACATACAAAAGAACAGATGAAGAAAAATATGGAAAAAATGGAACAGGTGTCTCAGGGAACTGAATGACAGCAAGAGACATACAAACATATGTGTCATGGGTGTCCCAGAAGGAAAAGAGAAGGGAAAAGGGTCAGAAGGAATATTTGAAGAAATAATGGTAGAAAATTTCCCAACCCTATTGAAGGACATAGATATCTGTGACCAAGAAGCACATCATACTCCCATCAGAATAAATCCAAATAGACCAACTCTGACACACATACTAATCAGAACATCAAATTGTCAAAAACAAAGAGAGAATTCTGAGACCAGCAACAGAAAAGGAATGCATAACATATAAGGGATACCCAATAAGATTAAGTGCCAATTTCTCACCAGAAACCATGGAGGCAAGAAGGCACTGGTGTGATATATTTAAGATACTTCAAGAGAAAAACTGCCAGCCTAGAATTTTATATCTGGCAAGATTATCTTTCAGAAATGAGAGCGAGTTTAGAATATTCACAGATAAACAGAAACAGAGAGAGTTATAACAAAAAGACCAGCTTTGCTGAAAATACTAAAGGGAGTGTTACAGCCTGAAAAGAAAATACAGGAGAGAAAGGCTTGGAAGAGAGTATAGAAATGATGATTGTATCAGTAACAGTAACTAAAAGTGTCAAAAGAGTGGTGAAAATAAAATGACAGATAAAACCCAAAGGTCAAAATGGATGAAATAAGAACTGCCTTTACAGTAATATTGCATTTTAATGGACTAAACTCCCCAATCAAAAGATGCAGACTGGTGGAATGGGTAAGAAAATATGAGCCATGTATATGCTGTTTGCAAGAGACTCACCTTAGATCCAAGGAAACCAAGAGATTGAAAGTGAAAGGCTGGAAAATGATATTCCATGCATGCAGTAACCAAAAAAAAAAAAAAAAAAAAAAAAAAAAAAAAAAAAAAAAAAAAAAAAAA
>JAQZBX010032126.1:0-26001 GCA_029593785.1 Cabassous unicinctus | reverse complement strand
GCAACTGGACCAAGGCAATTTGTCTGTAGTGATCCCCTTAATGATCGTACAACTCCCCACACCCTTCCATTTAGAACCAAGGCAATGACTGAAAACATTGGGGAGCAACCAAACAATTGCTATGAATTTCTCAGGAAGCAAAAGGAGACAAGAACAGCTCTGGGGGCACTATCTGAACTAGCAAGCAAGGCAGTGTCAGCATGAGGTTTTGTATCCTATTAGCAATTTGTCAAAGTAGGGAGAATGGACAAACTAATGCACCCAGATCTTGGTTCCTTATAAAACACAATAAAGCATGAAGGCTTAATTTTCAGGGAAACTCAGCTGAAAGGTGAGGGTACACTCTTCTAAAATTAATACAAAAGGGCACATATACTGACAAAAGGAATTTTTAAACAAAGTCCCAAAATTTCTGTGGAGCAAGAGATCATGTAGTATTGACCCTTCATTGTGTGTAGGATGGATAAAAAATAATAACCACCTTTCTCAAAGTAATAGATTCTATGTTCTTCCTGTCTTAGTATTCAACTGCAAATCTCTTTAAAGGTAAGTCATAGAAGTTTACACTGGCCTTCCATGTAGTAGACTGCTCCAGGACAGGCAAACATATGGACTCACCCAGTGACAGCCAATCAATTAATATAATTATCCAATAAATGTGCCAAGTCATTCTTTCTTCCTTTGTATCAGAGGGCCCTGGAGATTGCTATGTCTTCCCTCTTGGGCCTTTCCCCTCCCAAGCCATGTAGTCATTCTTGTCATAGCTTTAAGTGTCCACACTCCCTCTGCAGTCATTTTATTTGTAACAGTGCCTTGTGTGTTGTGTCTTCTAGCTCTACATACAAACTACCATGCTTACAATCTCCATGAAGCTAAGTGCATCAGTGGCGCTGGGGATGATATACAAGCCAAAAGTATACATCATCATTTTCCACCCTGAACTTAATGTCCAGAAATGGAAGTGAAGCTTCAAGGTGGTAGTGATGGCAGCCACCATGTCATCGTGGCTGTCACACAAATCCAGTGACAGACCCAACTGTGAGGCAAAGACAGAACTCTGTGAAAACATAGACCCAAACAGTCATTAACTCTCCTTTCATCTTACCCATCCTGCATCAGAAGGTTCTGAGAAATGTGTGCACTTGCTCTCCTTTGGAGAATATTGTGGCCATTCTTGTCTTACGGGCTTGCTTTGGAGAAAGCTAACTTCTGTCCTTCTAAGTTTGACTTGTTCCTGCCACCATTGTCTTTTTCCTCCCTGTTGGAAAGAAGACTTTAGAGGTTCTGCTTGAGAAATGTAAAGCCTCCCCTTGTCCTTGCTACTTGTCCTTTGGTACCAAGCCCTCCAATTGACATAAACACACCTGTGAGATTGTGTGTCACCTTTCTTGCTCCTTTCTTGTTAGGGAAACACTAATTCATGTACCTAAGTGAACTGTAGCAGTAGGAAGGAAGCTGGAATACTTAAGAACTTTGGAAGCATTGCTTCCTTCCACTGTCATGTGAATGTAGAGAAAGTTGTTACAGTTTATTAAGCAAGGTTTCTAGGGTAAAAAACCACACAAGATAATGAATAATGCTGGCAAACTTTCATCTAAGTACATGGGCCAGATGCTACCATTTCTAATGGTATCACTGCATAGGAGAAAGGTATGCCACACTACTGTGGGAGCACTTCATTCCATGAAAGACTAGACCTTAGGATGGGATAAAGGAAGAAATGTCAGATTTGAGATGCCACATGGCCAATCTGCAGTCCACTAAGCAGGCATTCATCCCTCCTGTAAATGACTCCAGATAACATGGGCAGACACACCTCACTTTGCAAAATACCAAGACTCATTCTCAGGCTAAATGCATAGAATTCCCATCAGTAACTTTACTAACTATAGTAATGAGTCAATTAAAAATACTAAGATTTGATTTCCATGAATATTTTGACCAATTTTGTGTAGAACAAGGCAGATTCACGTATTCATGATACTTCCTGTTTTTTGATAGATGGAGCTTCAGATTGTCCATTAAGATATTCAAAACATTTTTCAGTTAAGAACTGACTTTGTCGTGGCCAAAGGCTTAGTAACAAACCACAAAAGCCCTTATTTTAAATACTGTGAGGCAATCCTTTTTGTCCCACACATAAGAAAGCTTTTCAAATGAAGAGACCAATCAGGTTTGGTACTGACAAATACTGTGCATAAGATCCATAATTTTGATCTGCCTTCATGTCTAAATGGTTGGTTGACTGAATATTTTGAAACTCTTTGAAAATATTCACACAAGGTAACAAAGGTTAATTAACAACACTGTGGGTTTCACTTTGACTTTTCTATAGATGAGACTGTGGGACCAGGAGAGGAAGAAGATGGATCACACTAAGATAAGGGAGAAATGGAATAGATGCATAGGCTTGCTCTATACCAAAGCAACTGGCCAATTGAGAGAAGGGATGGTTAGTGGTGAATTGTTGTAGTATTTAATGTGAGAGACCTGGGTTCAAACCCAAGCTCAAACTCTACTTATTAGCTATGTAGCTTTGGGAGAATTACTGAACCTTTCTAAAGCTCAACATCTTCATGGAAGTAATAATATCTAAGTCATAAGTGTGTCATATCAATCTAGCAAATAATTTATCAGTTAAATGTTAACTTCCTTCCATTCCCAAAAAGGCCAAAAAGATTTGTTTAAAAGTACATTTTAGTGTGACTGGCTGAGTAGATATGACCATGCAGTTAAAGGCAGAACTGATTTGCAAAAAGAAATAGTGCCATGAACATATTTGTGCATCTATTAATAATCTATACCTATATTAATATTTATATCTTTTATAGCTTTTTATTCCATGACCCCTTCTCAGAGTGGCATTTCATGAAACCCTTATCCTGGAAACATTACAATAACAGTTTTACATTTATTTCTGTGTACATACACAGAGACATAAATTAACTAGATATCATCCAGAATCAATAAGAAGAAAATATGGTCAAAAGTCTGTATGTATTGAGAAAAAATGACCAAATTAGAAGTGCTGAATTTGTACAACTTATTCAATACTGTGTTACTTAAGAATTATAGGCTTTTAAATGGCACTTCTACTGTTGTTCAATTTTAATGATTAGGTTGAATCCATGTTAAAGCTGTTTGGAGTAAGACAGTGGTTGTTAAAATGCTAATACAAATGCTAAGCACCAGCAAGACTTGGAAACAGGTGCTGTACAGAGTGTTTCATAAGAAGGCTCTCTTTTAATCCTCACAATAGCTCTGTAGAGAGGGCATTCATATTCTCATTTCACTGAAGAACCTGAGACTTAGAGAAATTGTGACATGCCCAAAGTCACACAAGGGGATGGACTAAAACCCCGATCTGACTCCCAGACTTATGCTTTTCCTTTTTATCATCCAGTTTCTTTGCAGATGAATGGCATGTTCTATGCAGAAATGACTCTTTTGACATCCTTGTCTGCTAAATAACTTATACAGAGAGAATATAATAATGTTTGGTGGCAGATTCTTCTGTCAAATGTGTTATTGCTTGCTGTGTTGTCTGCAAAGAGAGGAGTAGCATGAGATCAAAGAAGGCTGTCCAGGTAGAGGCCTTTTCTTACTAATTCAGAACTTCAAATATTTATTAACTATGACAATTACAAAAATTATTCCATTTGGAATTATTTGGTTTCTTTCCCTTGAGAAAGTTTTGTTAGTTTTGCTGTTGTTGTTCTTATTGTTCTGGTGTCTACATAGAGCCAAGATAAACATTTCAGAAAAACAAAAATGAAATCAGAGAGAGCCTTGGCCTTACAACCAGTCTAAAATATAAATACATATTCTTAAAAATTCTAAGCTCTTTTGGTATTGTGTAGACACTCTAAAACATCATAAAGTCTTTTACTAGATATAAGCTGAACTGCAGGAGGAGATTCACGTACCTCCTAATATTGGAGGTTCTGATGAACCAGCTCTCAATGGTCCCAAGTGGAGTAAAAGGACTTCATCCTCAAGAAAGCTGTTAATAGAATTTCCTGGAATGAGGCAAATATCCTATATCTGTGTTGTCACATAAGGTATCCACAAGCTACATGTGGCTATTGAGCATTTGATATGTGGCTCCTTGCCTGAGGAAATAATTTTTAAATTTTACTTAGTTTTAAAGAATTTAAATTTAAATAGCCACCTGTGCCTTGTGGCAGTTGTGTTGGACAGCACAGCCCTAGATTAGTTCATCTAAAGAAGTAAGAATTTTACTCCAGGACATTTACTCACATTGGAAATAGCTCTCAAAATTTCAGCATTGATGCGGATTTGTGACAAAGATGACTTAAAAGGATAGAATATTTGATGTGAGATGAAAAATTCATACAAAAAGTCATTTTAAATGATCAATAAATGAGGCACTAATATGGAAAGTGATGCCATAGATGGAAATGACATTTGGAATATCAGTTACAAGCAATGCAAAAATGTATGTGTATGGGGAAAGAGAAGGAGTAGAAAACTTGTGATTAATGCAAACAGACAAGATCATTGTGATGCTAGGAAACATCATTATGTTCTATTTTGTACCAAATGTAGTTTAAACTTTCTGGACTTTGGTAACACACCTAAATGAATTTTTGCTGAATTTCAGGTGTCTGATTAAAAACAAACAAAAACACAGACCATGCATGTATTTAAAAATGGAATATGTCTTTCCAGTAGAGACATTATACATAATAGTCTCTGAGGCAAAGTATCTGTGAGGAAGTAGAGTTTATAGTGTGAGCTGTGAAGTAATCAATGGAACATCAATGTCCCCTTATTCGTTGTTACTCTCTTAGTCTCAGTGTATTTCAGCCTTCAGTGTTTCCATTTTTAACAACTCTGATCCATCATTGCAGTTTGCCATCTGCTGCATTCATGTTCTTACTCACCGAAATCCATGTGGCAGCTACATGTCTACATAAAAACAAATTTGCTTGTTGGCTTCATACGGGCAGGAATTGAAACTGCCACAACACTGAACAACATGATTTTTCCCCATGTTCAATTTTCCTCTTAGGTTTGCTTCTCCAGTTAAAATTCAGTTATCTGAAAGACAAACTCCTTCCTGCATTGAATAAACAAAAAGTAAATCTCAAAAGTTTAATGTATCTGTATACTCCTGATATTTTAGCTCTTCAGAGTCAGGCCAGGGCTTGCCACTGGTGTCTGCATGCAGACTGATATACAGCAAGCTCAGAGGGCATAGGGGTATAGCTCAGCTGCCTAATGAAGTTTTATTTATACAAGCATGTTTGCTATTTCTAAAACTCCAGAATAGCCTAACCTAATTTGTATAACTTTGGTTCTCACCAAGATGCTACCTTCTCAACAGTCCTTTCTAAGGAGAAGGGCATCTGAAATGCTGATTCTCCCACCTGCATCCTGAATTTGACACATTTCCTGGTGCTTTCTACTGTTCACTTGGCAAAGGATGTTCACAGAAAATGTGTAGATGTCAGAAAAATGGGAAGACTGGGTACTGCTTGGGCCTTGGCTCATTGATGGCTACCAGGATCATCATATTCTAGTTGGATGGGTAATATTAACTAAGAGACAGTATAGCTTTATTGGGATGGGTGAATAAGAACTGCTGCCTTCCTCACTTGGATGAGTCAGAACCAGAGGATGCTCTGTGAATTATCCTTTGGTCAAAGGCTCTCTGTGTTACAGCATCATAGTGCATACTGCTAAGCTGCCCTAAACTGCCTTTGTCCTAAGCTACTATCCATTTTCTAAGCCACTTTCCCACTCCCCAAGGCAGTGCAAAGAGACATCACTAAGTATCTGAGCTAGTTAAAGATTATTTATCCTCGAAGGCCAGCAACAAATGGGACTGGAAGGCAGATGAGAAGCTTGGGTCACACCCCCTCCTTGGATATTGGATGAGATAAAAGCTTGTCATATACCATATAAAAGATGGGTTTAAACCAGTGAACACAGTGTACGGTGAAGCACCACATGTTAGAAGAATGACCATTTGCATCTAAAACAAGACATTTTAAATATAAATTTGTATTCTGGTGCTGTACTTTTCTTCCATTTTTTGTATCTACTCTAAGGAAAATAAATAAGTTGTGTTCTCAAAGAAAGCAATTATTGTATAAAATAGTAGAACCATCAATATGAAGAGATATTTGATTTATAAAAACAAACAAAAAACAAGAAAAACTCAGACTGTTGGAAAATGGATGTGGACACCAAACCCAACACAAATAATGGTGCCTCAAAAATTCTGGAACACGCTCGTGTGCTGTGTTAATTTCTTATGACTTTTTGGATTGTTTTGTTTCTTCATTTGTTTGGAGCCCTAACATTCTCAACATTATGTTACTTGTATTATCTTTCTGTACTAACCACACTGGTTGGGCAGCATGACTGGACTAGGCTTAGAAAAAAGGGATGGCAACAAGAATAAAGTACCCTGTGACCAGACAGATAACTTATTTCTGTGCTGATTCTCTCAGCTGCTCCAAATCAAGAAAGGAAAGCCCAACTGCCTCCACTGAGAGGCACCAGTACTCCCATGTTCAGAGGTACCTGAATTGTGATGAACTGGTCTACTGAAGGCCATTGAATCCCCTGAATGAGTGGGCAGGGTGAATGAGGTCTCTATTGCATCCTCTACTCCAAAAAGGAAAAAATATATAAACAAAAAGAAATGTTGCATGCACATTTATTTTATACATACACATATATAATTACTTTTCCTGTAAGCTGTATACCACCAGTAAGAAAAAGTATGTAAAAGTCTATTACTTGGTACACTATCCCACCAACAGTATAGCTTTTGCCTGCTTTCCAAAAGGTAAGAAAAGCATCTAAATTTTATTTATTTGTGTGTTCTTGTCTATAGTGAGAATGAGAAATGTTTCTGTGAAAACTGCATGATTACTGTAAATTACCTATAAGAAGGAACAGGCTTGCAAAGACAATCTCTTTGATATGCTTAGCACCAGCAGCTACTATTGTTCACATTCCAGGTTTATTTTCTGGAGAAACTGTTCATGGGTGTGTGTGCATTTGTCTTTCCCAAGGAAGATAAGTAGCCAATAATGGCAGAATCGGTGATGGCCACTCTGATACATGCTCTACTGAAAACTACTAGGGACAAGAAGCTATTTTTCCATACTCTGGTTTTGAAATGCAACGTGGAAAAAATATAGGAAGAGAAGAGGGATGCTTGACAAGCCTAGTAAAAAATGTGTGCTCTGGTTCATTTTTATTGAATATATTCAAAGAATTATATACATTCACAGAAATGTATTTACTCAAAGAAACAGTGAATGTCTCTACCATCTTAAATGCAAGATTGTCCTGATTCCTTCTTTACAACAAAAAAATAGGACTGCACTGGGTTGAAGATGATTGTGGCTTATTATTCCCTGAGGGGAATATTGAACCAACTTCAGTCTTTTCACAAAAGCAGGTAAGGGGTCAATGAAAGACCACAGGGTTCTAAAGATGGTCTTCAACATTAGCCAAATCCAGGAAAGTGCTGGATGATTTTTTCCAATGAATACCAAGGGTGTTCAAGCTAACAGCTTAGCAGAAAAGTGGGAAATGTGTGATGTGTGAACTGGACATATTAGTGAGCTGTCAGAATAATAATTGATCCTCCATTGATACTGACCAATTACTTAGAGCTCTCACTAAAGAATATTTGCTCTGAAAGATTCTTACCATTTTTTTTAACCACCACCACCACCATCATCATCATCCCCCTTTCTGAGACTAAGCAATATTATCACACAGTGGAAAGAACACTTGCTTTGGCTAGCATCCTTAGCCAGTTGGCTCCAGGGCATTCCAAATAAACAGAATATGAAGAAGGGTCATTACAATCATATGATGGCTTTGAGTAAAAGGCTCCTTTTCAATTCCTCTAAAATTCTTATGATGCTCACTGAGTAGACAGAGATACACGGGCAGGAGATTCCAAAGGAGAGAGCAGAGAGGTCATATATGGGAAGGGAAAAAAAAACAAAAAACAAAACAAAAAAAACTATGGCTCAATAATGTGGGCTGGTCTTTGTCTTCCCCAAGTTGATAACATGAGACTTATACCATTGCTACTCTACTTCCCATCTTTGTTTTTATAATGGCATTCTGAATACAAATAATATCTTTCTGCTTTCTTAAAAATCCACTTAGTATTGTATGACAAAAATATGTATGTCATACTTTTGTATGACAGGTCAAAAATACTTTCAAAATATGTTTATGTGGGAGGTTGTGGGAGGTGTGGGAGGTGGGGAACATGGGAATCCCTATAATTTTTGTGTAACATTTATGTAGTCTAAGCATCTTAAAAAAAATACTTTCAAAGAGTGATTACATTTCCTCTTGATTTTAGATGAATGCCAGCAACTCAGTCTTTAATTTCAGATGTATTGTTCACATAGTTATTTCCCTTTTCCATATCAACATGATCTGTCCTAGTTTTTAAAAGGGCATTCTTTTCTCCTAGTGAATGTATAACTATATTCCAGTGAGATTTCAAGTTTTTGCAGTACAAGTGCTTGTCAAAACATTGCAGCTCATCACTTTAATAGTTGTTTTACATGAGTCTGCCTGAGAATAAATGAGAAGCAATGTTCCCTAGGTAAAAATGATAGATTTAATCTCAATCCATTAAAAATTCTCTTTAGCACCACTCTAAGTCAATGCCTTCATTTAAAGGTTGAAAGATGAAAATTTTTATAGTCAATCTTTAAGTTAAAAAATATTTTTAGGGTGTGTTGTTTAGTAATTCAAATTCAGTTTTTTAACTGGTCTTGCTTCAAAGGTTTTGATCAGGTACTCTCCTTTTCTGGCCAATATTATATGTGACTTTATAAATTAAGGATGAACATCTTATATAGCTACTTAACAATTGGGGATGAAAGTTGCGCTACATTTGTTCCAAGAGCCAGCAATTTACATCATTCAGGTCTACAATGAGCCTGGCAAGCCTGGGAGAATAGTGACAGAAGTTGCTTAATGTTGTATAAATCCATTTCTATGGGATTGTTTTCAGGGAGACAAAACATCAAAGAGTAAATTATCAATTAAAGATAATTAATTCTTGAAAACTTCAGTTTTCAGCCTCCTTACTCCAACAGAGACAGATTACATGCAACAAATCAAATGTCTGCTTATTGGATGGGTAGGGTGGTGGTTGAAGAAATGGGCTCAAGCTCAGACAGAACTGAACATCAACTGGTTTGAAAATTTATTCCATATAATCCCTCTGGTTCAAAGAAGTTTCCCATGACCAACACCTTAAGTTAGATATTGGCAAGCCAAGCAACACTGCCCACTTTTTTTATCTTAAGGTTTATAAATGTAAAAACTCTATAGAGTTTTAAAACAGATTTTTTCATTTTGAAATAATTATAAATTCACAGAAAGTTGCAAAAAATAGTACAGACAGGCTCCATAAACCTTCATCTAATTTTTCCCATGGCAACATTTTACATACCTATAAGGCAATAGCAAAACCAGGAAACTCACTTTGGTACAATTCTCAGACCTTATTCAGATTTCATTATTTTTATATGTGTTTGTTTATGTCTGTGTGTGCATTTCTATGCAATTTTATCACATGTGGAGATTCCTTTATCTTCTACTACAATCAAAACTTAGAACTGTTCCCTCTCCACAAGAATCCTGTATTCTACCCCTGGATAACCACACACAAGCCTTAGGAACCCCTCATAAGTACTTTTCTTCATCTCTTTAAGTTTGTTGATTCACAAATGTTGTATAAAATGTAATCATGCAGTAGGATGTTTTTGGACTGACTCTTTTGAATCAGTATAATTCCTATCCAAGTTGTATCTATCAAAAATTTTTATCTTTCTGTTGCTGAATTGTAGTCCATGGCAAGGGTGTGCCAGAGTTTATTTAACTATTTACTTATTGAGAGACACTGGGGTTGTTACCAGTTTGGGACTATCACAAACAAAGCTGCTATGAACTCCTGTATGCAGATTTTTGTGTGAACATGAGTTTTCATTTCTCTGGGATAAATGCCCAAGAGTGCGTTTGTGGGATTATGTAGTAAGTGCATGTTTAGTTTCATAAGAAACTGTCAAATTAATTTTCCAGAGTGGCATTGTACTGTAATTTATTTAACCATTCCTCTATTGATAGACATTTACATACTTTTCCATTTTCCTTCCTTATCAACAATGTTTTTATAACATTTTTGTATAAATATATCCCTGTACTTGCCCCATTATTTCTATAGGATAAATTCATAAAAGTGAGTTTCCTGGGTCAAAGGATATCCTGAAATTAAATTGTGTATGCATCATCAAACCTTCCCCTCAGAAAGGTTAGACTCTTGACGCTCCCATGAGAAGTGGAGGCGTGTGCATGTCTCTATGCTCTCTCCTCAATGCTGGGTGCCATCATGCTTCACCCTTTGCAAATGCAGTGGTGGGAAAATCAAAGTTCATGAGCTAAGCTACTTGCCCTCTGCCTCTACCACCAAATGGGTATTTTGAATTTTGTGGTTCTCCCTCCTTGAATTCCTGTGGATTTTTTCCTGTCACCTGCACAAGAGGGGGAAGATAAGCTCTCTTGCCCTCCCTCTCTCTTTTCCATTCCTCCTTCTCTATCCTCTCAATATGTTTTGTGATTCGATTTTCTAAAGTCAGGTTCATAGAAGTATAATTTACATGCAATAAAAGTCTCCCTTTTAAAGAAAATGGAAATGGGAAATGGATGTGGCTCAAGCAATTAGGCTCCCATCTACCATACAGGAGGTCCAGGGTTTGATTGCTGGGGCCCCCTGGTGAAGGCAAGCTGGCCTGTGCAGTGAGCTGGCCTGAGAGTAGAGCTGGCCTGCATAGAGTGCTGGCTGGCACAGGAGTCCTGGCCCATGCAGGAGTGCCGGCCTGCACAGAGAACTGGCACAGCAAGATGATGCAACAAAAAGAGACAAAGAGGAGAGACAATAAGAGACACAGCAGACCAGGGAGCTGAGGTGGTGCAAGAGATTGCGCACCTCTCTCCCTCTCCAAAAGGTCTCAGAATCATTTCATGGTGCTGCCTAAAGAGAAGGCAAGCAGACACAGAGGAACACACAGCAAATGGACACAGAGACAATAAGGGGGTGGGGATAAATAAATAGAAAAATAAATCTTAAAAAATAAATAGTAGCTAGACAAGTTTTGACAAATTGTATACAGTCATGTATACATGCATAAAACAGTCAAGATACAGAGTATTTCCAGCACCTGAAATGTACCCTTTTGAAGTCAATACCTTTTTCCCACACCCTGGCAACCACTGATCTGTTCACTGACCCTATATTTTTGACTTTCCTAGACTGTCATATAAGTGGAATCATAAAGTATATTGATTTTTATATCTGGCTTCTCTCACTTAGCCTAATGATTTTGAGAGGCATCCATGTTGTTGCCTTTATTGGCTGTCCATGCCTTTTACTTGCTAAATAGTGTTCCATTCTAGAAATCTTTCAGCAGTTCATGCACATTTGTTTACAGATCTGTGTGTGGACTATGTTTTCAGTTTTCCTTGGTAGAAGTGGAATTACTGGTCATATGATAAATGCATCTTTAACTTTATAAGAAACTCCCAAACTGTTTGCAAAGTTGCTGTCCCATTTTACATTCCCTTCTGTAATCTATGAGACTTCTGACAAATGACATTTATTTTAAAATTCAATTAAGCCATAAAAACATAATTTATCCAGCAGCAGTATCATGTCAGGAAATAGGTTGTTTTGTCAGGTAAATTTTCACACCACATAATGATGATCTGATTTTAAAAAATTGAAATAGTTTAATTTGGCCTTGCAAATATGAATATTTAATAGCCCTGAGTTATGTTTTTACAAGGTTATGTTCTTCCAAGGAAGTATACTAGATATATCATTTACATCTCACTAGTTTATTAAATGGTATTATAAGAAAATAATTTCTTGCATCTCATAATTACTGTTATTGGATTATTTAGCAATTCTGTGCTCTATGGAACTGTCAAATCCTAGTTTTTGTATCATGTAAATATCTATGTGATATCTCTGAAATAACTGAAGACCACCTTGATTTAAAATTCAATTAAAACATTCTGTAAGTACAGCATACAAAGAATATTTATCTGACCTTTGACACTGAATAATAGGAATAAATGCAGCTATAAATCTTTGGGACTCTTTTCCTTCTGCCTAAGAGCTCTGTGAAACACCATTATTTCTCTCACTAGAGTTTGATATCTTAATATCCTCAAAAAACAATTAATATCTATATTCTGCTCTTTAGTGCAACTTAAAGAATGGGATAGAAGTTCACTAATATTTCAATGGGTTTTTAGCATAAAAGAAAATATACATCATGCTCCAAAGTCATGAAAGCTACATCAAGTTTTGCATTTAAGCATTGCAGAGCTCTGTCTAGCCAAGTTTTATGAACTATAAGAGTATGCTTAAGTGGAGCAATCAAAGAAATGTTTTCCAAGCACCTCTCCTCTGGGTCAGCCTTGAGCTGCTGAGACATGGGGATCAGAAGTGGACAATGCCCTCAGGATGTGCAGAGCTGGTGGAAGACTTCCTGTAAGCCATTATAACTCAGGGTGATGGGGCTCTAAGTAGGTACCAAGAGCTGCAGGAGCTATATGTGGAGGTTGTTACCATGGAAGTTTTATTTAAGCTGATCTTAAAAGATGAAGGGCTCCCTGCAACCTAGCAGAGAAAGGCACTCAAGGCAGAGAAAAGTATGTGCAGAGAACTTGCAGTACAAAGAAGGCAGTGTGTTCTGGGATGAGAAAGCAGTTCTGTGAGACTAAAGTGTTGTGTTTTGAGACTGATAGTTTAAGGATGATGCCAGGGAAGCAATCAGGGACTAGGGGAACTGAGTTTCTTTTATCTTTGTGCCTTTATCATGGTGATTGGCAAATACTAGATTCTCAGAAAATGCCTATGCAATGAATAGAGAATAATGATTCACCTACCAAAAGTTCCTAGCCTTATCAAAAACCTAGTAGATGCACAGTAAATATTTGTTAAACAGAAAATTACTATTATTAAGAAAATACCAAGTCTACAACTTCTGCACATGGAATTGTGTTTTACCAAATAAATCCTCTAAGATCATAAAATCCTCCCTGAAAAGATAATTTTTGACCCTGAAGTCACAGGTTTCAAAACTATGTTACAGTTTTTATGTTCAACTGCTGAAACTGATAGGGCTATGGCTGCACTTATAAAATGTCTCTTTTGATGTCTCTTAATGAGCTAACTCCATGTATAAAACTAAAAAAGTTGTATGCCTATTTAATTATTTTTATGGATTACAGCTTTTATTTATTTCTTGCAAAGGGTTCGTGAGCTTGACATTTTCAACTGGAAATGGATATTCAGCACTTGCTTTAAATGGTTATAGCTTATTTGATAGAAACAAAAACAATTTGGTAATTTTATGATTATAGAGTGCATTTTCTTAAAGACTTCCATTCAGTACAGATTTGGACTTTTTGTCCCCAAGTATCATTTGCATTTAAAAAGAAATGTGTGAAAGTCCTAAACCAAGGCCAGGTAATCTCTAAAATTTTTCTTCCCCCCCAATTACTGTGAATGAGAATCTTCTCAGTCCCCAACTGATGGTGACTCTTCTTTCTCCCAACTAAAGACCTTCAACTTTGCAGATTATTTTTTGGTTGTTAGCAGTACAATGGAACTTGGATGCATTTTAAATTAACTTTCTCTAGGAATCAGAGGTAATAATTATTCTCTTTATGGTCTACATATATATTCTCATTGTTTTTTTCTTTTCAAGTTTAAGATTAGTTTGAATTTCCTTTATATTTCTGCCCTCTTTCAGAGTAACTGCTAATAACCCACCCCAGTTTGTATGAAGATTAAGGAAATATCTCCAAACCCTGTTCTTAAGAACTGGATCAAACATTTAGAAGAACATGACATGAATCAGCAATCCCATGTTCTGTAAATGTTGGTCCAAGAATTAATTATGACCTTGCATGTACTATTCTTTTCTCTGGACAATAATAAGGAAAATTGGACCAACAGTTTTCAGTACCTCATGCACCTCTCTAGGCTTAGTTAAGTCAAATCCCATCTGATCCTCAGTTTCTTCTTCTGTAAGATGGAAGTGAGCTCTTCCTTTACAGGATGCTACAGGAGCTGCAAGGAGTTATGTATATGAGAGACCTCCTTTGTAAAGAGATGTACGTACATAAGGTAGCATTGTTAGCAGCTGCTCATTTCTCTGCTTATGTTCTATTTTTCCTCTTAGCCCCCTTTTTTGTATGGTTACATTTTTCTTTTGTCTGCCATAGACCATCAGAGTTTTAAGGGATGACATCTAGATTGCTAATGAGGTGAGGGAGTCATTTTTCTAGATACAACAAGCTCCATTTTTGAGATGGGTCACTGTAGTGTTTTGATGGGTCATTAATAGATCTTTTGGCTTGGTGAAATTTATAGTGAAGGCTATCAGTCACTTGGCAAGGCTGCATTGGGATGGAAAGCTCACACCACCTGATGTACGAACCACGTCATGTGATTAACTTTGCCAGGCAACTCCAGGTTGGTTGGCAGGCTGAAAAGCATTTTAAATACAAATAATTGTTCTGGAGTTTTGTTTTTTTTTTAGGAGTCTATCTTAAGTGATGGAATACTGACTAAGTAGAACAGAGAGTCCCTTAATCTTTACTTGTTAAAATACATTTGATTTTCTTTCCAGGCCAGGATACCACAAGAAAATCAATTAACAAAACTTCTCCGAAATGTTCATTGATACTTTGACATTTGGTGTTTATCAAACTAATATCAAATATAGAACTGCCTTGTAGGGGCCATGCTCATTCATCTCAGTCTTCCAAGGGCCTAACATGATGCTTTGTAGCAATTTAATAATAATAATAATAATAATAATAATAATAATGTAATTATAGTGGATAGTGAATTCCACCACAGTTTCCATATTGATGCAAGTTTACAAAGTGCTCACTGATCCATCAAAGCAGATCTGATTGTTCTCACTTGACATATGAGGAAACTGAGGCTCACAGTGGTGAATTATTTTCCCAGTGACACATTCTATTGAATGTCATAGTGGACACCATAACTCACGCCTTCTAGCCAGAATTCTTTATAATAAACTCTTTAAAAAATTGAATGGAATATGACAAAACACTTCATTCTTCATTATCTAATAGTATTTTTGGCCACACTAGTCCATACTAGAGGACCTCAACTTCCTGAAGATTAGATAGACCTTCCAAGGTTTTAAGGTGGAAATCATAATCAGAAACCTTTTGGAATGAGATTGCCCTTTTTATGGTTTTGCAAATGATAAGGCCACTTGATAATAATTTCACTTATCTTGGTGGTCAGAAAAAATTAAAGACCATAGATCCTGCTTCAGAGAACATAGACTTTTTGAGCTAGAAATGTCTGGGTGCTGAGAATTCATTGATATTCATTGACTAGCCAACTTGAGGTCTAACGGGCATCCTGGGCCTAGTATAGGATTTCTTTAAAAGCCTGCCTAGGGTTAAAATCAAAAGTTGTCTTATATTGATAGTTATAAGCAGTATCCACCTCTGCGTAAGGTGATCCAGTCTGGCGTGGGAACATAAGCAAAAGAAACCCATTTAAAAATGGCACTTCCTTAGCCCCAAAATGTGGAAAGCTAATCCCAACCACAGTTCCATCACCTGATCCTTCTCTCCCTGCTTTTGCCACAGTAAAGCTCTATAAAGAAATTGACACCCATGTCATTATCATCAGTTTTATCTGAAAATTTGATTAAGCTGGCCTCCTAGGGTAAGCATGAAAAATACTAGATTTTTATTCTAGGAATTTAAATTATTTTTTGCCCATCTTTGTCATGTTTTCAAATTTCATTTGCATTTTAATTTCCCATGATTTACCAAAGTTCAGACTGAGAACTGAACTGTTGTTTCTATTCAGGTGAAATACGCAACTGCAACCTACCATCTGGACTGGATGGAGAGTCAGGCAATTGTCCAAGGCAAGTATCTTACTTCATCCTTCCCGAGTATTCTGAGGAAGCCCTCAATTAATTTAATGAATGTAAGTTTCATTATCCAGGATGTACAAATTTAGTACCAATGGTCCTCATTGTCTACAAGTAATGTCATCTCAATATTCCAAAACAATTGGGAAAATTCCATTAAAGAAGTCTTGAGGTCATGGCCCATTGGAGCCTTTTCTAGGACTTTATGGGGGAAACGTTCCTGGTCTACTGCAATGTAGCCCTGAGAAACCCAGTCTCTTCTGAGCCTGCTGTATTCTTGTTCTATTCTGGGTCAAGTCAGTAGGGAGGGTACCATCAGAGGGGGCTCCTCCTCTACTCCCATTTAAAGGAAATAAAGAAATAGATCAACATGTGAGGTGCTATCATTTAGGACAACCAAGACAAAATGCTGACTCTTCAGAAGAGATCATTTCTTTGTGTATTGGTTTCATATGGTAGTTGTGAGGATTAAACAAAAGTAAAGCACTTAAGAGTTTGGCACAGTATTTGAGTATTAACCATCAGTACTGCTATTATGTCACCTTGAATTAACTGGAGATTAATTTGGAGAATTTGGAGATTTAAATCTGATATCCCACCATGTGATTCTTTGTATCCATTCTCTTTCTGTATCACACAAAAAAACTTGGAGAGTGTCAAATAATCCATTCACATCTGGTTTTGTTGGAGTACTCTGTGGAGTTTTCAGACTGAACCATTAATACATTGCCTGTCTTGTCTTTTCCCTGCTTCGAACTGTTCATTTTGGGCTCAAGGCTTCCTTGAAGCCAAAATTACACTGTACTGTCAATTTGCCTTTTAAACACACTTAGCTGTCATATAATTTTCAGAATGTCCTTGGTTTGCATAAATTTCCTGATTTTAGGCATAAATATGCTCAACAACATTGTGGTGACATTTTCATTGTTATTCCTGTTAGTGCTCCGATATTTAAGGGCACACCAGAGATCAAATTTATGATCCTATTTATGGATGGAAATGTGACAAAAAGAAAAATTTTGAAATACACATTTCATTTTATAAGTCAGTCTACCTTAAATCATTTGTTCATGCTCATCAAAAGTTTACCTATGTTTTCACAAGCTTCCCAGGTGATTCTGATGCACATCCAGATTTGGGAACTTTTATTTTCTTCTTTTTGCATCCTGCCTGATAATCAAGACATGTAATATGGTGTTGCTGTGAGAGTCAGGACTTACACAGTAAAGTGTTTAGTAGGATATTAAAATTACTGATTTAAATATATATATTTAGGCCCACTGTATGGTGGCATCCATCCCTTCCCCAAGAAGTTATCTCTAGTTTTCTGCTAGCACTGTGAGAACCTATTTCAAATTCTTCTCTCAAGAGACTCTCCAGACTAGTGTTGCAGTCTAAATAAAGATAAGGATAATTGCTGAGCTCTGTTACTGGAGCTAGGCAAAAACAGCACCATCTTTGTTTAAGGTTGATACTCCACAGACCGCATCCAGTTAGAAGGTGGGTCAGTATTTCTTTTCTTGCATTCAATGGGCCACAGATCATGGCCTTTTGCAGGCAAATGGTATTCATACATCTTTAAGCAAGCATTCCAAGCTACTCAGTAGGGCAACTTTGCATTTATTTAGCCCTGAACTCCTCAAAGAGATTACTTTTTAAAAAATCCTCATTGTGCTTGTCATGACTTTCTGCCCAAAAAGGTAATGGAAATGGCCAGGGAACCCTTCAATAAAAATTGCCTGTTAAAAGGTTAGCCAAGATCTTATGGAGCCTAGTGTGCAACTTTTATTGTAAAAAAGTTGAGTGAGAATGTTAGAGCACATCCTCCTGGATGTTAAATCTGACTTTGCCGTGCTCTACATACATGTATCAGCACATTGCTTACTGTCCGTGCATAAGTTTTTTCACCTGCAAAGTGGTTATACTATTGAGGCAGGCTAGATTAGGGAACAAAGACGTGACCTTGCAGAAAAATGCCACCATGAAACATGTGACTGGAAGAACTGCTCCCCTGCAGGAATGACCTTACAAGATGGCTTCTGGAAGAACCCGCTGAGAATTCCCGATTCAGAACAGGATTTCCTCTGGGATCAAGGAAAAGCCCCAGATGTTCTCAAGGGGCCTTGTCATTGGAACCCCCTAGGGGAACTGATGGGTGGGGTAACCAATCAAAACACCAAACAGCTGGGAATCCTCTCCCAAACATTAAAATGCGGTGGAATAATTAATGGTTTAAAAAGGAAGTGCCGAAGCCAAACTGTCCCTGTTTTTGCCATTTTGCCCTTTCTTTCCCTGACCAGATTAGCATGCAAGTAGACCTGGGGATTTTTAATCTGTAATGGGTACTTGTAGTCTGTAAATCAGCCTTTTCCTTTTTAGTCCTTTTCCTATCTCTACCTGGTACTTATAATCTGTTATTTTCTCCCATTTCTCTTTCATTTTCTTAATAAATTACTAGCCTAACTAACCTGGCATGTACATAAGTTTGTTTGTTTTTTGTCATATAGTCAAGATCCTAGAGAAAATCTGGCAACACTGTTAGCAACTACCTCATAGGGTTGTTAAAGGATTAAGTAAGTAGTAAGTCAGTGCATATAATATGCTGAGCATAGTGCTTGGCACATAATATAGTGCTCAATAATTAGCTGTTATTTGCTTGTTACAATGATCACCAATTGAGCTTTTTAGCTGCTCAGTCTGTATGGTAACCACTAGCCACACATGACTATTTAAATGTAAATTAATAATAATTTAGTAAAATTTAATAATTTGTTCCTAGCCACACATGACTATTTAAATTTAAATTAATAATAATTTAGTAAAATTTAATAATTTGTTCCTCAGTCTCACTAGCCACATTCCAAATGCTGAGTACCTACATATAGCTAGTAGCTATCATATTGGATGCATAACTATAGAACATTTCCATCATCACAAAAGTTTTATTGGACATAGCTGAACCATTGCCTACACAAAGTAAAAGAAGGATACGAACTTCTTTATGGAAGAGATACATTTTGTTCTTAACACTCTGCTGCTTGTAAAAATAGTCTATCAGCACTCTCTCAGATTACTGGGGACCATTTCCTTTGTAGCATCTAGTAAAAAGTGGTTCATATTGTAGAATGTGCAGTAAATATTGCTAACTAACAGGAAAAAAAAATTTGCCAGTCATGGATTTCTCTCTGTTGGGAAGTATCTCTCAATTCCTTTCATAGGGACTTTACAATGCTCTATATTTATTGATTCTAGAGTTGAATATAATTCTTGAAAAGGAGACAAGTTTTTGTGCAGGCATCATGTGCCTTATAGTAGGGCCCTGTAGTTACTGTAGAGGGCAGTTTTCTCCATTCAAATGGGAGCAATGTACATATTCACTTGCCATGCCACTGTCCCTCAACAGCAGAAAAGCAGAGTTAAAAATTCAAACATTCCTTCAACTTCAAACAATGAATTTCCAAGTACTTTTCACCTGTAATTGGCCAATTTGGGGATCCTGGAGTGAGCTGGAAAATTCTTGATGTTTGTCATGAAAGAACAAAGTTAATATGTTTTATTTGTCCAATGCATGGTTAATCCCTTGGTTGGCATGTGTTTTTTAAATGTTTGAGAGTAAGGAAAAACTACAGGCAAAATGCAAAAGATTCTGTAGTTCTCAAGAAGTAGATGTTTTATGTGAATCATGAACAGTTAGTAATGTTACACATCAGTTTGGAGGACTCCCTACCATCAATTTATTTATGAGGAGAGCTTTCATTGTAAGACTGTAAAACTAGTATGTAGAGCTAGGAACAAGAACCAGTGTAAAATACTTAATCCCAGGTCATCACTATCCTACTAAATGAATACACTACAGATGAAAGAAACCTCTCTCAGCATTATGGCAGTTCACTGCAGACCTCATACTGGAAAATGATGAAATAATGGAAAGGGGAAGAAAGGAAAAACTCTCTTTCTTGCTGTGAACTTGCATAAAAGCATGCATGTATTTAAGGCAAAAACTATTGATCATACTGATCACTAAAGTATTGTTAATAAAACAGTATTGGTAAGTCTATGTTCCAGATATATAGGAAAAGATTTTAAAAATTATCTAATTTTTAAAAACTGCATCATCATCAATTAACTTTTACAATCCACTTACCCTTGTAAAACATTTTATAGTTTTGTTTTATCATATGCTATTATATACAGATCTCACCTGAAATTCAGGCATCTCTGTAGGATAGATGGCATTTTCCTTATTTATAGATGTTCAAACTAAGACTTAGGAAAGTTAAGCAAATTCTCCAAGCTACTTAGTAGCAAAAGTAGCTTTAGAATCCATTCTGGCTCCAATATAGCCCTGCAACTCTTCATTAAAGAGCTGCAATATCTTCCAATCAATAGGTTAATTTTTAAGTCAAGAGGAGGGAAATAATTCCTTCAGTATGATTGAGACAGATTTACAGTGCAGTCTAGAAGAATATTTTATTTTCTTCTACCCATAGATGATCATCAGCAGTGAGTAGCCAGTCATCACCTTATCTGTGGGATGGTACATAACTTAAGGCGCCATATAGAATAAAGACAGATGGCTATAGAGGAAGGAGTGAATTATTAACATTAGATAACAGCTGAGGCTCTATATCTCCCCAAGGCCAGGCTGTCATGGCCTGAGGCCAGCCTGTTGTGTCTGATGGGAGAGATCAGCCTTCTGCCTTGCTCTTCTGTTTAGCCTTTGCCTCTTGACGTCAACTGTGTAAGAAGTTCCACCAACCTGCAGGGGTTATAAAGATACTACCAATGCCCAACCTAAAGCCAGGCTTCTTGTTTTTAAACAAATGGTCTTGTGAGGACTATTAAGGGATTAAACAAAGACTGAAAAAAGAGTTGACAATTTTGTCTGCTCAGTACTCTTCTTAGTAATGGAGAACAAGAATTTATAATCCAAAGGAGAAGGAGAACTCCTTGTTACCCATGATACAGTGATGCATCAGAGAGGGATATGGAAATGACTCAAAGTGGCCATTTGCTCTCATGGCTTGGTGAGGGGGCAGTCTATCTGTGGCTTAAAGAATAAGGCAAATGGGAGAGAGAGATCCAGGCAGAAGCATCATCCTAAGGAAATGCAAAGTGCATGCACTCGTGGCAACATTATCATCAGTGGTATGGGGTAGAATTTTCTGAGTACTTTCAAGCACCTGCACAATCCCCAGGTGCTTAAAATGTATTCACTCATTTCATGGTAGCAACATTATGAGAAAGATCATGAAGGAAATAAGGCACAGAGGCTTTAGGTAACTTCCCCCAAATTACACAGCTAATAAGTAGAGGCTTATAGATACAACCCCAGGCAATTTGGCCCCAGAGGTCATGCTTCTAGCCACTGCAGTGCCTCAAAGCCATAGGGTACATGGTGTGTTTGAGAAATGTTCATTTTCCATTTTTTTCACTGTTTTTCTTTTAACCTCTGCAATATTGACAGTTTGGGCTGGGGATAATTATTTCTTGCAGGAGGTAAGGGGAAGCTGTTCTATGTATTCTAGGATGTTCAGCAGCATTCTTGACCTGTACCCACTAGATGTCAATAGGCCCCTCTTCTCTGCCCCCCAATTCCACCAGAGTCTGGAGAATCAAAAATGTTTCCAGACACTATCAAATGTCCTCTGGAGGCAGAATTGCCCCCAGTTGCACACCTTGTGGTTAGAGTATGATGTGTGAGTCTAAAGAAGGGCACACAAATATATGAGAACTAAACTGGGAATATCCTCAATTCTCTGAATGTTCTAGAAATGTGTCCTGTAAAGAGAAAGTATGATTTGGGGTTTAACAAGGAGAACTAACCAAAAAGATAACCTGCAGAAGCATTAAGGTAGGAGTGACTATGAGAGACAAAACAGTATACCCTCTGAGATCTCAGCTCATAGACAAATGTATTCTCAGACTTTTAAAGTTGTATATTCAAATACCCTAAGGCTGTAAGTGCTAAAGAATATTCTATTAGAACAGGCAACCAATTCACCCAGGGGTCACTGGGAGGCAGCCAATCTCTGACCTTAAAGCTCAAAACTCAAAGCCTTAGTTCAGGTAAGGATCAGGGGAAAACTGACCACCCAGTCTTCTTAAGAAGCTCTAGGAAAGCAGATGTGGCTTAAGTGTTTGAGTACCTGCTTCCCACATGGAAGGTCCCGGGTTCGGCTCCCAGTGCCTCACAAAAAACAAACAAACAAGCAAAACAAATTAAAAAAAAACAACTCAGGGGAGCCAATGTGACTTGATGGTTGAGTGCTGTCTTCCCACATACAAGGTCCAGGTTCAATCCCTGGCTCCTGGCACCTCAAAAACCAGCCTAGGTTCAGAGTCATGGACTATGGAGCAGATATGGTATAACTGAGTTCAGCATCATCCCACATATTCCCATCTTAGCTTCCTGTATCAACACAGGGATTTGAATACACTCAGTAACCACATTCTTTTGAGGGAGGGTTAAGATGACAGCAATTCATGGTTGATATTCAGTCACTGGCATTATTCAGGATGGTTGAGAGAGCAGATCTGCCTTGGTGCCTCTGGGATACTGCTCCCTGTGTTCAGATAAAGAAACCATCTTCCTTCAACCAGAGCATATATATCCTGGTCACTTCCTGAATATCCTCCAACTCAAGCCAGCACTGAGTCCCCACAACCCATTTCACTTGGGACCTCAGAGATAGCTGAGAAGACTTTGAGGCTAGAATTTTAGTATCCAAGCTTCTTGGCACCAGCAGTTCTCCTGGGAACAATATCAGGCCCACAGATTGCACTGCAGTGGGAAGAATATGAAATAGAAAAAATCACCTTCAACTTCTTTGTTTTAAAAAATATATTCAAATAGAATGCTTAATTCTAGAAAAGGCATTTGGCTAATAATTTGAAATTTTAAACAGCTGGGTTTTTTCCCAAGCTCTATACCTTTTCTTTGAAGAAGTTTTCTAAGCTTTAAATTATTCATAAATAGTAAATAGATTTAGTCATAAATATCCTGTAACAAGCTTTGTTCCCTTTATTTGGAGGCAAGTTGTTGTTTCTGATTAAACATGATAAATCATTATACAACATTCATTGCGTGGGAATAACATCCACCAAAAAGTGCAGTTTCTGCACTGATGAACGTCATGTAAAGACATTAAACTCCAAACATCTGCCACACATTCTTAAGAAAAGAGGACACTGAACAATATCTTGTGGCATTTTAAGGACAGCAAACAGCTGGTGTGAATGTAAGCAGTTTTAAGAAGAAAGGAATTCAGATCATAGGATTAGGTAAACAGTCTTCATCTCATAAGTGACTCCTTACTTTCATTCAGAAATGTAAAATCTCTCTTTTTTTTCCAAGACTGATATTAACAGAACAGAAAGCAAGGGGCCAGAAAGTGTAAGTGATTTAAAAATACCCATGAGGACATCTAAAATGAAACCTTTTCTTTGCCTCCCTTCCCTCTCTCTCTACCCCGCAGGGAACAGGAGCATGGAATAGTTTAGACTGTTGGGGGACTTGATAACAGGAACAGGAGTTGAAACCAGCCTGAGGTGTGTTTGAGATTTGACCAGAGTGAGGGGCTTTTGGCACAGCAGCAACCATGGCCAGCATGCTGCCCACGTTTTCCCAGAGATGCATTTCTTTCTCAATGCCATTGATACTTCTAGGCCATTGGAGGCTGTATTAGTCAGCCAAAGGGGTACTGATGAAAAATAACAGAAATCTGTTGGATTTATAAAGGGTATTTATTTGGGGTAGAAGCTTACACTTACCAGACCATAAAGCATAAGTTACTTCCCTTACCAAAGTCTGTTGCCATGTGTTGGAGCAAGATGATTGCCAATGTCCACCAAGAGTTCAGGTTTCCTGGGTTCCTCTCTTCCTGGGGCTTGTTTCTCTCCAGGCTCAGCTGCCCTGCTGTCTCCACAAGGCCAGATGTAGACTACCAGGCAACTGGCTGTCTTTCTCCCTGGGGTTTGAGTCTCCCCAAGCACAGCTGCTCTACTCCTCTGTGTGCTTACTTCCTAGGGTTCCAGCATTAAAACTCCCTTCTCTGCAGTGTGGTTTCTCTGTGAGTCCCCACCCACCAAGGGGGCAGGGATTCAATGTCCTACTGACTGGCCCAATCAAGTAAAAGTGAAACTTCTGAATCCAATATAATCTAATATGCCCAGAGGGAAAGACCAGTTCACAAACATAACCCAATATCAGTTTTTGGAATTTATAAATAATGTCAAACTGTTACAGAGGCCCAGCTCTGGAAGCTCAGACAGAACATACAACTGGTTGCCTTTTTTCTTGCCATCCCTTCTGGCCTCAATAAGAGTTGGAAGAGGGCTGTAATTAAGCTGGTGGTAGGAGCATCACTTAGAAAATGCCCTGATAGCCTAAGGAAAGGATAAACAGTTAACAGAAACTCCAGAACAGAAGAAATTCATCTAGTGGATTTTTCGGAAACCAAACACTAAGGTGAATAGAACATTTGTAGGTCTGCTAATCACTCAATCGCTTCAATTTGACACTTTTAGAAGGCAGGAGCCATTTTCCTTCTTGCTAGTGTCTCTTCACCACTTAACACAGCCCCAACAAATGGTTGATGGACAATATATCCTTTCAGATAACAGTGGAATCACAATGCATGTATTTTCAACTAACATTATTTCAACTGTATGAATTCTAGAGTAGAAAAGAATGAGAGAAGGGGAAGGAGAGAAGAAACAAATATCACTCTTTTTCCTTTCCCTCTTCAATCTAGAGCAACTGCTAGGGGGAAAGTGAAGCCTTAGTGCAGAAATACAAAGGGAGAATTTGATGCAGATCAAGATGGTGGAGTGAGAGGTTTCAGGGCTCCATCCCCCCATTAGAACCTTTGAACAACCAGCAAGAACTGGCAGAAACATCTTTTTCAAAGTTCCAATAACAGTTAAAGGACTACAGTAACAGGGCAGGGCCAAATCAAGAAAAAGGCTTCTTTAAAGCCTTAGGATTTCCTGGCACCCTCTCCCGTGCCCTCATCAGCTTGGCATTGAGCTGGCTCATGCTCCCAGCAGAGATCCATGGTCCTAGTTCCAGAAGGAGCAGAGTAGCCCTTATGCACATACAGGGAGCATGTATGGCTGGCCCGATCTGTCTGGTGTGGCCTGAGGGATGTGCCATTCCAGAACTTGCCCTACATGTAGAAGGTGGCTCACCAAACTCTCCTTCTGTATACTTTGAAGGAGTGTACAGAAGTGTGGCCACACTTATCCTGTCTGTGGATAAGAAAGGAAACTAGGAGCAGTCATGTCATGTTGCCTGAGGCAAGGGATTGCTGACACTAGGACATACAGTGCTCAAGAACATGAGAAAACTTTCCTAGGAAAGAGAGGGCACTTGTACCCATATGAAAGGGAGAATTCCTAGGGCTACATGTGCATGACCAAGACAAGATACGTGCAGAAAAGACCAGGAAGACCCCTATGCATTGATCTGGAGCTATTTTATAAACTCATTGTTTGGGTGAGCCCTGAAGGAGAGCATTTGCATAGGTTAATCTGTAATAACTGAGAAAGGTGGTTTTTTTATTATTATTATTCTCTTGTTGTAGTTGTTAACTCCTGACATACAAGGAAATCTCTGTCATAACACTAACTGGATACAAGTGTAAGGAACAGATGCCTTGGAGTCTAAATTCCAGCAAGAAGACATTAAAATATAAAAATATCCAGATTTCAACAAAATATTACAAACAATGCAAAAAAAAGATAGAGTGTTCTGGAAGCCACAAGAAAGAAGCAACATGTTTCCTACAAGGGAGCCTCAGTAAGACTGATTGCTGATTTCTCATTGGAAGCCAGGGGAGGAAGAAGGAAGTAGGGAGATATATAGGCTTATAGAAATATGCTGTTTTTCTTATAAGAAGCAAATTAAATAAACCAAGATTAGATTTCACCTTGCCCAGAACTAATTTTGTAGCTCTTAGATAGAGAACAA
>JAQZBX010032125.1:0-25982 GCA_029593785.1 Cabassous unicinctus | reverse complement strand
TGACCCGCAGAGGAGCCCTGGGGTCTTCATAAGAGATTGCTGTAGCTTATTGGCTGCACTTGCCCTTGGAGTACTGGGAACCCAGACTATTTTCAGCTGCCTGGACAATGGAAGAGAAAGTTAAGGCAAATGAGATTGAGAGAAAATTAGAAATGAGTGGAACTTTGGCAGGTATCACTATCAGTGGAGTCATTTCAAGTATTTAGAGAAAGCACCACCACATGTATGTTATCAACACTATTAGATATGAAGACTAACCTGAAATACAGGATTATTCACAATGGAAAATAATATTTTCACATAGGAACCCAATACAGTGTGAATTATTTCGTTAAGGGCTAGATGACAATATTTCTCTGCAAATTTCAGTAGGGAAGTTTCACCTACTTGTCACACCTTTGGATAGTAACACACCTCTTAATATTCTGTAGGTCAAAGTCTTCTGAAATATGTCCATGGAAGTTTATGTCCTAGCTCAACTCCTGCTACACCTTAATTCAAAATGCTCTAGGGCTGGCTTTGTGCTGTCGTACACAGCATCTATGACCAGGGAACTTATATCTCCATAGCAGGGCCTGGCTTGAGGCAGAGAGGAGAAAAATGTGAGAGAGGAGGAGCACACTGCATAGTGACTGTGGCCCAAGCAGTACCCATGTTTCATTCTTTTTGGCTTAGACCCAAAGTGCAAAGGGAAAATCAAACTCTCTTACATTATTCAAACATAGGAATGTTAATGACATGGAAGAGACAAAGAAAGTATGCCCAGAACACTAGGATAAATAAGATAATTCATTTATGTCTAAGTCATTTCAAGTCATACTATTCCCACTACTGTTAATGAACAAAAATGGGCACGCAGATTCCTGTTGTCTCTAATAATCAAGAAATCTTCAATGTTGTCCTGAGTATAATCCAATCTGTAGAAGCTACATCTAATATAGGCAGTCATTTCCAGCACTATGGATTCCATGTAACACATTAAAATCTTTGGTCTGAGGTTTTACAAACGTTTGGGCAAGATCTAGCTTCTTTGTATTCTATCAGGTATTTCAGGAGTTAGGTTTGTCTGAGCTTTGTCGTTTCCATGTACTACCTTTCTTGGTGGGAGTAAGTCATTCCGTTACACAAATAAATACAGTGGTAGAACAGCAATCATGCTATGAAGCCAGAATCAGTATAGATTCACATTAGTACACCATACCTTAACACTATGCATAAAAGATTCATTTTTTCTAGTTCTTAAATCACATCTCTTGAAAGGAATACAATTAATGAGAATATTGGATTCACAGAAACCTTCTGGTTAGGAGCTCTGTGGATGCCAGCAATGTGATTATGGCTTCATCACTTGATAATCACAGAGATGATTTTTAAGGATTTCCACATGGACATATTGGGCATAACAATTTTCCCTATAATCATGAATTATCCCAGGAAGCTTGTTAATTGCTTAACTACTCCAATCTTGTTTGGATAGAAAATCACTGTGAAACCCATTAGTTCACTCCTCTCTCAGCATGACCAGATATACAGACCTGAGTATAAGTTCCAGAAAAGCTATTTTTTTTTTGCCATGTCATTCAGTATTTCATCAATTTCCAGTACACTCAATGTCTTGAAAATATCCTCCCTAATCTTCCTTCTCCCTGAAGTGTATATAAACTAATCTAATTCTTTGTTTGATGCTAATCGCAACTACCATATAACTGTGCCTCTGAAACTTTCTAAAAATATTACCCATATGCCAAGGTCTTCCCCTAATTGCCTAGTTATCCTAATGAGAGAACTATTTCTTCTTCCTCCTGCTGACTGCACCCGATGTCTTTTGTGAGCTAAATATCTATGATAAAAATAGCATCAGCCCAACCCAAGATTGCTAGCAGTGATGCACCTATTTCAGGCCCAGTGATAATAATAGAACAGGATCCCTGGGAGAGCAACATTGGCAGAGTTGTATGAGGCTGGAAAGTCTCCGACATCTATGGTACATTTCTGAATGAATTCATTTTATCTGGTAGCTGAGGAGCCTTCTAGAAAACAAACAAATAAACCAACCCAAGTGCCATTGATCAGGGTCCATACATGTATAAATATATCTGGAAGCCTTTGAGGTGTGTGTTTGTGGGTGCTATGATGCAAAATTTCAAGGAAGACCCTTGGAATTGATGAGAGAGAATGTAGGCTGAGAGAAGGAGGCTGGCATGCTAAGCTGAACTCGTATTCTTAAGATTGTTAGAGAATAATGGTTCTGCATATAGTGTTGGGGCTCTATCTTTAACCTTACTCAGTGTGATGGACATTTTGGTATGCTGCCTAGACCTTCTCTCGCCCTTTCAGGACCAAGGCATTCATTTCCGCCAGCTTCTGGAATATTGGCTGCTAATGGCACACAGCTGAGTCTGCTTCCTAGGGCCACTCCTGACACCTCTTGATTTGAGTCTCTCTGGAAATTGCCTTCAGCAACAAGGAGCTGCCTTGGCCAAACTTACACTTGATCCCTGTGGGATTGGCAGAGTCCTCTGTTGCAATTACATTGTAGCTCAAGTTCTCCCTTTGCCTAATCTGCTTCCCTCACTCCCTTGTACGTGTTAATCCTGGTTGCACTTCCAGTAGATGTCTTGCGACAAATCTCTGGATCTGAAATAGGTGCATCACTGCTGGTAATTGCAATCTTGAATTGTGCTGACAATATTTTTCTAACAGATATTTAGCCAGTTACTTAGGTAAATCTTATCTTTGAGAGAGGGGAAATGCTCATATATTTCAAAGATTCTTAGACATAGGGTCTCAGCTGATATTGAATCTTGGAGACCAAAGTGTCATCATGATCTCCTGGTTAGAGTCAGGGTATAAGATGGCCAGGTAATCAATGAAATTCTGGCCCAGGTTTGTCTAAGAGTGTGTCCACTAGGGACCAGGGACCAGTGGTCATTACCCAGTCCCTGAATGTGTAATTGGAATGAATGTACTAAATATTTAGCAGAATACCCATATTGGTTCCTTGGCCTGTAGGGTAAGAGTTTTCATGAGTAACGCCAAGTTAAAGCAGAAGTTCAGTTTCTTCCTTTGCCTAGTTCTGGCTTTCCCTCCTCTCTTTTGGATAGTGGTATGCTGGTAAATGTTTAACAATGGGATCTCCAGGGAAATAAAAGCCCTTATTTGTTACATTTTAACTTTCCAAGATATAGACCCCGACCATGGCCAATTTTAAACTACCCACCTAATGCCATTGAATGCAGACTGGGAAGAGATGCTCACAATTGCTTCTTGCATGTCTGTACAAGAAGGCTCCCTCACATTACTGCAGGTGTTCCTGAGCACACTCCACAATAAACTTTCAGGAAGAAAAATCTCAGCCTTAGAGGCTTTCTCTGGAATACTTCATTTGAAACACCCATGCATACAACATCTGTCACCATGCATACAATCTGGTATATGCAGAATATAGAAATCTGCAATATCTTGAGGTTCAAGCAACCATGCTGTAGTATCTAGTGTTAAGAAGCCCCATGCAAGGCAGGAATATTCACTTCTGTACCCACTTTTCAGTGGAGTGACAAGCAGCAATTCTGAATGAAGGAGCTGAATGAAGGTGCTTCAGGTTGTATGGGGGAATATGCCAGGCATGGCAGGTATCTTAGCAAAGTAACAGGTGGTGGGTCTGGAGCAAGTATGGGTGGTGGCTTATTTTAGTTTGCTAAAAGCTGTTGGGAGCAATATACCAGAAATGGGTTGGCTTTTTAATGGGGATTTATTAGGTTAAAAGCTTACAGTTCTGAGGCCATGAAAATATCCCAATTAAGGCACCATCAGAGATGTGTCTTCGGAAGGTCAGCTGTGGGCGATCAGGTACATGGCAGGGCATAATGGTGGCTCTACCCAAATCAAGGCATCAAGGGCAGCTCTCTCCCCAAGTTCAGCTGTGGGCGATCAGTCATATGGCTCATCTCTCCTCTCTCTTCCAGGCCTCTCTCTCAGCCTCTCAGGGGCTTCTTTCTGTATCTTTGTGCTCTACTGATTCCAGCCCCTGGGACCTTTCTCTCAGCTTTTCAGGGTCTCTCTGACTCTGCTGTTTTTTTGTGTGTCTGTGGGTTTTTAGTCCTCCGTTTATAAAAGACTCCACTAAGAGGATTAGGACCCACCCTGGGTCCCATAATCTAATCAAAGGCCCTTAACCAAAGTGATTTAATAAAAAATGATCTAATCTAAAGATCCCTTAACTAAATCTAACCAAAAGGTCCCACATACAATAGGTTTACATGCACAGGAATGGGTTAGCTTAAGAACATAATTTTCTGGGGTCCACAAAAGATTCAATCCAGCACATGGCCTGAGCCAGAAATGAGCCATTTGGAGCTGCCTGACTACATATATTCAAAGGAGGGCCCAGGGAATATGAGTGACATGGTGTCACTGGAAACTGCATGGAATATCAGCTGGACCAATTCACTGCTGAGTTTGGGGACATTTTGTTCCACCATGAGAGTAGCAACTATATTCCAGGATTTGTCCTATGCATTTTGTATACATTGTCTATAATCCTTACAACTACACTGATAGGTAGGTGGAATTATTCCCAATTTATAGATGCAGAAACAAAGGCTGAGGGAAGTCAAGTGACTTGATTAAGGGCATTCAGACAAATGTGGTAGAAAGAGCCCAAGCTGGAATTTTATTGCAAATTTATTTGGCTCCACATAACATCCTCTTACATTTTTTGCTTTCAATGTTTATTGCTGCAGCATGGACCTAAGAAAATCAAAACTAAAATATAATTGAGAAGAGTAATATCATTTCAGTTGACATAAAAATGTGTGGCATTTGCTTTGCTGTTTAGAAGTTTGGAGTGTCTCGCCTAAGAGAATAGATAAGTAAAAATTAAAATTCAGGTAAGATAAAGGATGAAAGGATATATGATCAAAGTCCATAAATCATGAAAGTGCACACAGAGATTTGCACAAAACAGGAGTATCAGGAGATTTGCGATTGCTTCTATGCTCTTTAAAGGGAGGCATAACTTAAGATAGTAAAGCTATATATCCCTTTTACTGCAAGGATTGGTATCAGTGTGAAATACAGATATATTCAAGACAATGTTAGATATTCCCGGATGTCCATTGGTAACAGGGATTCCAAAGTGGTAGAGCCGGGCTGTGGCACATGCCTTAAGACCTTGGGCTGGGTGTGGAGGTAAGGTGTAGGCAGAGCTGGGAGGAATCAGAGCGGCTGCAGGGACAAAAATGAAAACAAAAGCAAGCTGTGAGTCCAAATGATTGAATTGAGAAGGAAAATACAGATGCAAGAAATAGGACAGAACTCTGGTTAAAATGGGTCAAGAAGAGGGCAAGGGTAAGCTTCGGAGGAATTCCTTAACTGACAGGGCAATTTTTTCCCCCTTTACAAGGGGCCTAAAGCAAGGTAAAAGAGAAACGTGTTAAAAGCATTGCAGGATGGAAGTGGATGTGGCTCAAGTGATTGAGCTCCCGCCACCATATGGGAGGTCCCTGGTTCGGTTCCTGGTGCCTCCTAAAAAAGACAGCAAGCTAGCATGAATAGCAGGTGCAGCAAGCTGACGCAACAAGATGACGCAACAAGAGAAACAAGAAGAAAAACATAATGAAATACATAACAAAACAGGGAATGGAGATGACTCAAGCGATTAGGCGCTTCCCTCCCATATCAGAGGTCCTGGGTTCAGTTCCCAGTGCCTTCTAAAGAAACAAGGAAGACGAACACACATATTAAGTGCAAACAACAAGGGGATGGGGAGAAATAAATAAATAAAATAAATCTTAAAAAAAAAAAAGCATAGCAGGGAAGTTTTGGTAATGGATGGTGGTGATGGTAGCACAACATATTGAGTGTAATTAGCACCACTGAATTATATATTTGAATGTGGTTAAAAGAGGATATATTAGGTTTTATGTATGTTTCTAAAATAAAAAGTTTTTTTTTAAAAAACATAGGACTGTCCAACACAAATAGTGAACCCTAAGGTAAACTATGGACTACAGTTATTAGTACAATTATAATAATATTCTTTCATCAGTTGTCACAAAGGTACCACACTAATGCAAAGTGTTAATAACAGGGGAACTGTGTGTGAGTGGGTATATGGGAATTCTGTATTTTCTGTAAACCTACAACTTCTCTAATAAAAAATTATTCCCCTCCCAAATCCTATTAGAAATGTATTTTTAAAAGTGACAGAATCAAAAGAGTAATAGCAGACTTCTATCCTCTCAGTTCTTGACAGGCCCAGTAGAATAAAATAAACATTTAGAGAATCTGAGAAATATATCTGAATATATATGTTAATATATACTTATCAAATTCTGTATGCAAAAAAATGAAATGCACCTTTCTATTCTTAGAGCATTTTTAATAAATTGATGACACATTGAGCCACAATAAAAATTATAATAGATTTGAAAAAACATATATGCTACATTTTTAACAACATTACAACAAAACCTGAAAATAACCCAAAAGTTTAAGCAAACAAATGAAAAAGAAACAGAAAAGCCCATTGAAAATGGGGAAATATTACTTTTCTAGGCAATCATTAGTTGAAAGTAGAATTCAGAACTGTTTGCATCATCTTCAGGAAAGATGAACATAAAATTCCATATTTAAAAATATATGAAATCCAGTCCAAATTGTTTACAGAGGAAAATGAATACTTAAATGTCTTTAATTATTAAATAGTAATAAGAAATGAGTGAAACATCCCTCTCAAAAAATGTTTACAAAGAACAACAGAACTCCTGTGTGTGAAAACCCATAGAAATAATTTAAAATTAACTGAAGAATTAAATTTTCCTCTAGAATTTCAGAAAGTGTGTCAACTTATTTTGCTTTTCTATTAAATTGGTTATTCAAATGATATTTTGTACCTATTTCTCCATCTATGTGTTCATCTTTGTTCACCATGACCTCAGAAATTCCAGGTAAATTTTTGCATTGACTTGGAAAAAATGGTTTATCCTTTTCTATATTTTTGTTGACACTTTAACTAGAAAAGGGGCTGGGCCATGCATAGTTCTAAGGCCAGAATATATTTTCCCTTCTCTACCTTTACTCTTGGTATTTATTTCAGAAACCATACACTGCCAGTTGCTTTACCCATTATGGCATGTTTCAAAAAAGCCCATTTTAGTAACAACTGAGACTTGTATTTCTCATTTTTATGGACCAGGAAAACACTTATTAGAAGAATTTTAATAGAACTATGACAAATCATTCTTTAAAAACACGCATGAATCTTTTTCCAAAAACTCTCATATAATCAAAATCAAATTAAAATTGCTTGAAAAAGTTTAGTGTCCTCCCCTCATAATTTGCTTTTCCATTTACCATACCACATTTTACTAATTGAAATGCTTCCAAATATGCCTAATGGTTGTATTAGAAGTCTGTGTTCTGTTTTCATATCCTACAGAAAAACACTCTCACAATTTTTTGTCAACCCTCATTTCCAAAAATAGACTCTAGTCTATAGACTAGATAATAGACTAGTCTAATATAGAATATAGACTAATCTAATAGACTTTAGTAAAATACAGACATGCACACGTGCACATACGCACACTTTCTCTTGTCTCTGTTATATATTGAATATCTTATATTCCACTACTTTCCATGGATTTTCATCCTTAAATTTTCATTTATATGATATTGTTTGAAGAATTTTCAATCTCATAGGCAGCTTTCTATGAGAACGTGTTGAACCTCGGGATTCAACTGAAGCCATTATTTTGGAAAGCCCAATGTAAATTATTTGTAAAGAAACTGCACCTCTTCAATTTGGTAGAATTGAGGCAACTCTGTTGGTGGCACCATTGGACACTTCCTAATTTAGAATCTATTTCTATATATTTGATGTATATATGTACTTAATTGCAATATATGCATCTAATTGTAAATAACTACAATGGGAAAATGATTTTAACGTGCAGTTTGTTTGCTAGACCTAATATTTCCCCAGCATGGAAATCGTGAACAAAACCAAATTTATTCTTAGTGAATAAAAATATGGGTAGCACTGAAGTTGTGGGAAGCATAAGGGAAAGTGGGCCTTTAGTCATCCCTTCAAAGTGTTTGTATTTAGCTGTGACTACTTGCCCGACACGGTGTTAGGATCTAGAGTTATAAAAATGGATACAACCTAGACCCTGTTGTTATGGGCTTTACAACCTGGAGATTGTAATAAAGAAAAAGAATCACATCAATGTGTAAGAGCCATGATATGGGCAGACATCAATACTGAGTTAAAGTATGTATCACCTACCTGGGGAGGTCAAGGTTTGTTTCTCTGACTAGGTAACATTTAGCTGCTCCTTGGTAGGAGAAGCAAACCTTTGGGGAAACTGCAACAAAGAGCTAATACCATCTGAGAAATGACTGATGAAATTAAGGATAATTAACCTGAAAAAGTTTTGATAAATTAAAAAAAATTCCAAAGCAAACTTACCTCTTAATATTATTGTTACACTAAATACCATTCAGTCTTCTTTATTAAAACAAACAAGTTATGGAAATGGAAAGTGATCATTTAACTTAAACAATGCTTTGGCTTATGTGGTACCGAATAGTCAGTGGAAAATGGCTGGTAAAAGCTTTGCTATGGAGTCAAACAAGCCTGGGTTAGAATTCAAGCTCTGGTCATGTGATCCTGGGCAAGTTACTAAATCTCTTTACCTAAGCTCCAATTTCCTCATCAAAATGATGGGGCTAATAATGCTTTCTTCTGAGGACTAATAATATTTTCCTCACAGTTTTCAGCAAGAAATAGGTGATCAAAAATAGTGTCCATTATTTTGAAGGGAAGCTATATTTCCATTGTTAAGTTCTTTTTAAATTCCATGTTTTAACATCTGTTAAAAAATGTTAACAGAAAACATATTTTGTATTTATTAATTACTCTTTTCATACCACATAAAAATAAACACTTGCAGTATGTACAAATGTGATATTTCAATAAAAGAGAAAAAGCTGAATTAATTGGTTATAAATATTCTTGTGTACATACACATGTATTAAAAGAATACCTACAGTGCATGAAATATATTTCAAAATATAGAAATGATTTTTATATCTGTAATGTACAAACACATGTATAAATATCCATATGCATTATAGGAAAAAAGGCTTGTATTTGAAGAAAACAGTGATAATATGAAAATAAAATGAGTTAAAAGATATGATAAAAGAAATAAAAGATTTCTCGATAAGCATCTATCACTTAAAATTAGGAGGTTTATTTCTTTTTAGTATACTTTTCACTTTTAATTTAAGGGTTATTTTATGCTTATTAAATAAGCATTCATACTTTAAGACAATTTGAAACATGGAAAAACAAAAAGAAAATACAGTCTTACACCTATTACCTAACCTAACACCTAGTAAACCTAGCACCCCATAATATCCACTACTGAGTTTTCATTCTTAAATATTTATTATTTGTGCTACCATACCATCAAGTGCTAACACTATTACTACATAATTTTCTATATTTATTATATCAGTTAGCTTGGCATAGTTATGCTGCAGTAACAAACAATCCGGAATCTCAATGGTTTAAAAGAAGGGGCTATTTCTTGCGCTTGCTATATGTCAGATGCACTAGCTCTCTTCTTGGTCATCCTTACATGTTCTTGGGATGACAAAGCAGCTGCTTAGCATGTGGAAAATGATAAATATCACATTGGCTTATTTCAAAGTCCAAAGCAAGGCATCTAACTCCAAGAGGGCATGAAAATTCAATCCACTATTTGCCTGATAGGAGAATAAAAATATTTTGTTAAGATTTTTCAATGACCACCACAGTTATTATTCAAGTGTGTGAGAATATTGGCAATTATCTGTTAAAATAAAACAGACAGAAGTACAAGGGATGATTTGAAAAATCTGTGTAAGCATTAATCCCAACTTCATACTGCCAAAACTTTCATCTTACCCTTTGCTAAAATAATCAATTTTGCTCACTTGACTTCTGCCTACTTTTTGAAATCTGCCCTTCCCTTCCAATTTATTGAAAATCCATGCTCTTGATTCTTTAAACCCACATACTAACTATACCACTGACTCTATTGTTTTTTTCAAAAGTTTTTGATATAATTATACATTTATTACTGTGTTTATCACAAGTTAATTTGTTATCTTAGTGTCCTCGTGTCTAAGTTGGCTTTGTAGTTCTTTGATGATAAAAGGAAGTCACCAAAATTAAGAGAATCTATCTTACTGATATGTTTTCTTTGTCCATTTCTTTGCTGCTATCCTCAGGACAGAAAATAACCTTTACCAAAAAATTTCTGGAAGGAAGATGTTGCTGAATTGCTTCACCAAAAAGATAAGAATAGGAGCAGTAGCGGAGAGGCAATGATATCCAATCATTCATTTACTCACTTGCTCAAGGGCAAGTATTTCTTTACTACCTTTCATGCAACACCGTAGTTGATTCAAATAGCTATTGTCTGCTATATTCCACTTCTGTTGGGGAAACACTTCCTCACCCCATCACTGGCCTTTTATAGGCACTTCTAGATCCATGCCTCTCTGGCCACAGTTTGTGAAGAGGCAGACACTTGATTAAGTTGGGCCAATCATAGCCCACACTCATTCTCCAATCTTAGCAAGCAGTCTAGTGATGGAGGGACAGATGAGTGCAGCCTGGAACATCGGAGTCCATCTATAGGATTTTTCAAGTTCTTAGTGGAAGTGAAAAGTCCTTGACTTGCTGATGGCAAGAATTGAGCCACCTATGGCTGTGGTTCCAGTTGTGTCAGGAAAAGTGGGTGTGAAAGAAAATGTCGTTAGGTGGAGAGAAAAGGAGAGTGGGAGAAAGAGAGGGACATTTCTGATTCTGTTTTTTGCTATTCCATGTTTCAATTGTTCCTGAGAGCGGAATTCTTGCTCTCCTCACTTTTTGATTATATGCGTCAATAAACTCCTTTATTTTTGCCTCAGTGAACTCAATATAGGTTTATTTTACTTGTAATGAAAAGAGGTCTGAATAATACTGCCCTAGGTTCTGTAAACCCACTTATGGGAAAGAAAGCAAACATTGATTATATAAATATTCTGCAATTTCACCCAACAATATTAGAGGAGGTCTGTTTTACCTTAATTTGAAATGATAGCATTATCATTGATTTCACAGTGAACTGGTGTTCATACCACATTGTCCACTCTTGCTAAGGAAAAAGTATAAAAAAATTCTGATGATTTTATATTTTACTTGAACAATGAGACAAAGCATGATAAAGGGCTATTTTAAATTCTCATAGTAATAGTGCTTTTTTTTTTTTTTTAATGTGTCTTGTGTCAGACTTTAAGTCCTAGCTATTTGCAGGCACACCTATATTTTCATCAGAATAATAGAGGGAGAAGAAACAATCAGAATGAATGATCATTATTTAAACTTCTATGTAATTTATGTATAGAAAAACATATTTTAATACATAGTTAAAAACTATTCTGCTCTTTTGCACAGGGTCTGGGGAATGCAGTGTTGGGAAAGACAGTCCTTGGTGAGGTCCTGAACAGTCTTGGTTTTATTTCCTCATTAGTTTGACTTCATTGAATGCAAACATTTTTCAATATCCACTTACAAATATCTTTTAATCACCAAAACCATTGACATTACCATGCGCAGTATTATAGTTTATATTTCATTAATTTTATTTTAAATTAGAAATTTCCCATGTAAATTAGAAGTGAGCATAACCCCATTAGTATTATGTTTAAAAATCATATATTAATGAGGTTTCCTTGGGGAGGATGCTTTCGTAAGGATAGTCCCATACATGTAAAAGAATCTTGAGCTCTTTTAAACAAAGATGAAATAAAAAGATGATTTGAAATCAGGAGGCATTAAAGATATACAATATAACATTCATAACCCCTTCTATTCCTTAACCAAAGAATCTTATAGACTGAATCTTTTATTTATTTGAAAGATCTTTTTTCTCTTTATTCCCAATAGTCTATTATTAGTCACTGTATTAAATATCACCATAAAAGCAGTAATAAACATCAGGAGAAATATCAGCAAAGCAAGATATGCAATATCCCACCTGACTTGGCAAATGCTTACTTGTCAATCTTGACTAACTCATCTTTCAATGTATCACCCCTTTTGTGAAAGCAGCTAATTTTCTATGATATGACATCTACACAAATGGATCCTACTTATCTTGCACAGAAACAAAGAAATGAGAATTACACAGATATTCACACCAACAAATAGCATTGGAGTTTGAAATTTCAACAGTTATTGTAAAAACCTAGACCACTGGCATTTCTGATTAAAATGATGAGTTGTTTCCCCCCCCAAACAGATAATGCTGACAGTAAGTATGTATACTTTCCCACATGTGTGTGTGCCATTTTTGCTATAAAAGGAACATATTGTCTAAAAGTCCCAAGCGTTGATGAGTTCTTACCAATTTCACTTTTGCTCCCCATCATATCCTCTATAAGAAAAGCAGTATAAAAAAATCTTGAGCTTGCAAAATAGATGTATTGAAAAATAAATTCAGGAAGTGAATTACAGGATAATCTAAGTACTTACAAACTAAATCGAACTATGAAATTCAATTTATACTAATCTTTTCAGACATTCTGGCATGTCTCAAGATGACACAGGACTATCAGCAATAAAATATAAGATTCTAATGAAACAAATTGAAGGTAAAACGGAATACAGATGAATGTCTGACTGATTTTGATATCAGGAAAATTTGGCAAGAGAAAATTATTTCTCCATGAGAAAGAGTCTTTACACCAATTTGCCATTTTAAAAAATGATTTAATTATGAAATGTTCTTTGCTTAAACACATGCAGAGCTAGAAAAAAATAAGCTTTCTTCTTAATTAACTAATATTGTCAATAGGAAAGGTCCTTCTTCTGTGAGTATCAGTTTTGTGGAAGGATTATGGACATAGAGAAATGTGATTCCTCATTACATGGCAATTAGGCAGTTATTATTGGAAATAATAAGAAATCTAATAAATTTTTAATGCACTTTATAGCATGATTTTTGGTTCTAGATGGATTCTTTCTAAAACCTGGTAAATTAGGAATTTTTTTCAACATTCATATTTTAATGGTCAGCACACTGAAGCTCACAAGTATTAAGGGATTTGTCTACAGATATACAGTTAATAATATTAGAGTATTTCCTTCACCATATGCTGCTTCCAACAGAAGAGAATACTGAGAGTTTAAGTAACTTGCCCTGCCAAATTTACAGAATGAATTGGTGGCAGAATGAGAACTAAAGTCATAAAACATTATACTTTGAATATTTAGAAAAATTTTCTAAAACATCCTTGCTTTAGGCTAGAATCCAAGTCAACAGGCTGTTTACAACAGAGTTCCCAAATATTCATCCTTAGTGTTGTGGCTTATTCCTCTTATGACTTACACAACACAGGTAGACCATTACCCCTACCTCTTTGAGGCCCCCCTTGGTCTTAGGGTCCTTCGCATGCAGTGCTTCTGTGCTCCTACCAATGGAGTGGAATTAGCGGAATGTGAAATTCATTTGTGAAGCATTCATTGCATCTCCTTGCCTTCCTACAACTGTGTTCCCCCATTGTACCTAGTTCTGGGCATTGCACATTGTGGAAGCTCAACAAATGAGATTGAATTATTAGACTGTTGCCTGGGCTGAATCTAAATTCCAGATTATTTTACCATGGAGGCTACATGCCAAGGTTGCTAAACTTGTAAAGTGATAGATGATTGGCATTAAATTTTTTTTTTTCATCCCAACATGCAACATTTAAATCAACTTGATGGTATTTGGTGGCTGGACTGATTCTAATATTTAAGTCGGTCAAAAAGTGTCAACCAATATTCATTTCAGCATTATTCACAATAGCCCAAAGGTGGAAGCAATCTAAGTGTCCATCAATCAATGAACAGATAAACAAAATGTGGTATATCTATACAATGGAATATTATTCAGCCTTAAAAAGCAATGAGATGCTGATACATGATGCTAAGTGGATGAACTTTGATGACATCATGTTGAGTGAAATAAGCCATACACAAAAGGACAAATATTGCATGATTTCTCTCATTTGAAATAGAGTAAGCAAGTTCATAGAGACAGAAAGCAGAATAGTGGTTATCAGGGGTGGGGGAAGGAAGAGTGGGAAGATATTGTTAAATGAATATTAATTTTGGTTTGGGATGATGAAAATAATCTAGAAATAGTGGTGAAAGTTAGACAGTATTGTCAATGTACTTAATGTGTAAGGATTGTCCATTTAAAATGATTAAAATGATTTTTATGTTATGTATATTTACTAAAATTAAAATAAATAAATAAATAACAAAAAGTGTCAGCTATTTGTCTCCCAGGAGTGGATTTTAGAGTTTAAGTATATAATTTTTAGGATGAGAATTTGTTACCGCATCTTTATAAAATCGCTGTCAGAATAAATATACTCTAGTGTTTTGGATACTAGCTCTGGAAAAATTGGTACTAAACTATCAAATTTAAATTAAAAAAGAGGATTTTTGTTTATTTTTAGGAATGTTTCTTGTTATCAGGATTCAGTCTAACAATGGCTCCATATAATTATAATCCTCAAGCAATATGCTGTTGGACACTTGGGGTATTAAAACATGAAAGTGTGTTTGCAAGTTGAGTTAACTGGCCTTCTTCATTTTGGGAGTAGCCAAAATCATTATTCAGGTGTTATTTTAAGGACACATTAGTGATTTTAGTGAGAAATCATTTTCATATTTAATGGGCTCTGTTGGCAATCTTTTTTCAGTCCTATTATGTGCCAGGCATTACTTTCTTCATAACTGCTTTGTTTTTTGTTTGTTTTATGCATGGAAACTTAACTTTTCCAATGTATAGCTTGGCTACAGTGAGCACTAGAGCTTCATTTAAGATTTAAATTCTTCATAATTTCTTTTTTTCACAATCAAAACCTGTCATTCTTTGTGGTATGTTTTTCTGAATACAGAATTAAAGGTTGTTTATTTTTTAAATTAGAAAATGCAGATAAACAGCAAAAACAAGAACACAAATACCTCCATTTCCTACCAAGCATTTGGAGATGACTCCTGAAATACTATGGTGTATTTCATCTGGTAACATCTTCTATGGAGTATTTTCTTGTTTAACCAAAAATGGATATTATATTAACTTTTTGGACTTTTTTTTCTTTCAGTTAATTTGATTATAAACTTCTTTCGAGGAAATCAATATACTTCAACTTTGTTGGTTTTAATGGCTCAAAGTCTGGCTATTCTGCTGGAATTCAACATACAATAAGATGTTACATATATAAAAGAAAGGAAATTTATGAAAAAAGAACAAATAATAGGCAAGAGATTGTGGGTAGATATACATGTGGATATAGGTATAGACTGCCGATGACAACAGTTTAATTATCTAGCCCAGCAAGTCCTAAAATTTTGGGTCTTTAAAATTTTTCTCAATTTTGTACACTGGGCAGTTCAATCTGAACTATATTCTCTCTTGTAGTACCCTATCAAATGCAGCTGGAATGAGACAGCTCACTTTTCAACATTTTTCCGAGAAGCCTCCTTGCTGAAGGTCTTGGCTTCATTGGGTACATTTTCTATATTTCCAGGTTATTATAGTTGCATCAATATTTTGCATCTACATAACCTGGTTTATAACTTCATCCTCTTCATTCTTCTTTGGTGTCTGTTGGACGTGTTAACCTCAAAGCCACAAAGTCAACACTACATATTTTGATATCTATTATGGCCACACCTCGTTTTCTTAAGAATTTCTGTAGAATTGACCATTTCCACAATAATGCTGCATGACAAACAACCACAAAATTTTAGTGACATTTAATAAAAGTGTTTTTATTTTGCTCATGTGACTGGCTATCCCAGGTCTTTTGCATTTCCATATGAGTTTTAGAATTGGCTTGCCAGTTTTGACAAAAAAACTTATAGTATTTTAATGGGGATTGTATGTAATCTAAAGACCATTTTAGGGAGAATTGCCATCTTAACAGTATTGAGTCTTCTCATCTCTTACGGTGGTATAACTTTCCATTTATTTAATTTTCTTTAATTTCTCTCAGTAATGTTTTACAGTTTTCAGTGTAGAGGTCCTTGCATATCTTTCATTAAAATTTATGTTTGGAATGCTATTATAAATAGTAATTTTAAATTTTATTTTCTAATTGTTAATTGACAGTATACAAAAATACATTTCATTTTTGTATATTCATTTTGTGACCAGTGGCATTCATAAATTCACTTAATAATTTAGTATTTTTTCTTAGAATCTGTATGAATTTCTATTTACATGGCCAAATCATCTGTGAATAAAGATGTTATATCTTCCTTCCCAATCTTTATTAAAGAGCATGATTACAGTGCTGTAGACATGGGTATAATTACATGAATTCTCTTTCCAATATTCTTTTTTTTACCTTTAGAATTAGTATCGTACCAGCTTTACTTGTGCTATGAAAACATTATAATATTGTTGTTAATAGTCCATAAATTACATTGGTTATATTTTCCCCATGTATCACCACATTCTTAAGACCCTGTAGTAGAACATTCTTGTAATTTATATTATTAACCATAATCCTCATCTACTTCCAATATCATTGTTATACATTCCCAATATTATCCTCCCGCTGTCCTCCAACTAACATTAATCTTCCTAGACTACTCATTTCAGGCACAATTACATCCATAAATCAAGTGCCTGTTACATTCGTTGTAATATGTTACCATCAAGTCCAACCATTGCAACGTATTTACATTTGACCTTACTAAACATTTTATATACATCCAGCACCTTCTTCCCCTTCTCATCTCACATTCCATCTACCATCAACCTACATTTCATAGTCCAACTCCATAAGTCTACTCATTGCATTTAGTTCATATCAGTGACTCATACAATATTTGTCCTTTGGTTTTGTGAGATATGAATGATTGAGCATTTTTTCACTTCATTTTTTTTCAATAATAGGAGAACTTGACTATGTCATTTAACTAATCTATGTTCATCTGTGTATCTGAACGCTAGGGGAACAACTGAGTTAGCAGTTGGAATTAGATGAGATAAAAGTGCCTGAAAAAGGACCTTTTAGAAATAATGTTTCCATAACTTGACTGCCTTTTTCTGTTCTTTTATTTTTGTGAATTTGAAATAAAGTTGTTAATAAAAAAAAAAAAAGAGTTCTGTGGGCTTACACCAATCCCCAGATTCCCTACTAATTTTATGGCTTGTCCCCTCTGGGAATTGTAATCTTATCCTTAATATAGAAAAATGGAAGCCAGGGTATAGGTGGGTTTACTATCTCTTTGGCACCTAAAGAGAAGAGGGATGGTTATATGGTTTTCTGATTGACACAGTCCCTAGTTTTCTGGGTCAGGAGGCCAGATAGTTTGGGAGAAAATATGTTTTCCTTCTTATACTTTTAGGCAGTCTTTTTATTTTCCCATAAATTGAAGCCAGTATAATCTATTTGTTGAATTCTGAATTGTTTTTCTCAATCCAGCTCCATCAACTTTAAAATTGTTGTCAATTCTTCCTAGATTATAGGTTAGGTTGCCTGATAGTTATAGTTTTCTTTATGTTTGGAGGTAGTTATCTTTTCTCTGTCTGGAGATTTTAATGAGAAATCAAGAGGAGCTGCATTGGGGGCAGCTGAGCCGGTTGCCAGGATGAACTGGAAATACTTGCCATTTTTAAAATTAAACAACTAAATCCCTAAGACCAATTAATTCACCAATATGTTTTAATCCATTTGTTTCAAGATGAGACAATATGCACTTTTGCATCAAGATATGCTTTACTCCTAAAAATTCCCTGTACTGTTAAAAGCATGTTTCCCTTGTTTGTTATTATCGTGCCTCTCACAGAAGCACTATTATCGTGCAATAAGAGCAATGGTTTGAATTACCCATATATTGCATAGGAGTCTGTCATAAGATCTCTGTGTGCTTTTGGATAGAGGAAGGGTGGAGAGTGTTGGCAGCAAAATGACATGCAATTACTATTTCACCAAATTTTGCCCCAGACTATTGAGGAAATATATCTTATAGAGAACTCTTGTAAGCACTTTCAGTATACAGTTATGTTAAAAATCTTATTACAAAAAAATTCATGCAATATTCTTAATTTTGTGAATGTCATATGAGACCAGAGAGTTCTCCTAAATCTCCTTCCTGTTATTTGGAAATTCTCTAAATGCAGTAGAGTAGGGTGGGCAGAAAGAGGAGAAGGCTCAGGCGCTCTTGCTCCAAAAGGCAGAATTTCAACATTAACAGTCCATCATTTATAGTTTTTAATGAGTTGAAATTTAAATAATGTAAACTGTTCTTCTCTATGGTATTCTTCTGCCCCTCTAAGCAGTTATTTTTATGGTAGCAAAGCTTTGATCAAAATGAGCTGCATCAGCAAAAAATAATGTGTTGGGTTAAGTTTCATTTGCTAGGTTACTTAAGGAAGACCTGCTCATATAGCTCCAGCCACACTGGCCTTCTTGTGGTTCCTCTTACATTTCAAGCACATGCCTATAGCAGATTCTGTGCATGGCTTATTCCCTCTTCTGGGGACACCATCTCTAGATGGTCGCAAGGATCGTCACTCTCTCACTTCATCCAAGTCACTCCCCAAATGGCACCACCATCTCTGAGAGGTCTTCCCTGACAGTCCTATCTTAAACAGCACCTGTGCCTCTCTCTCTCTCTCCTTTTGCTGCTTCGTTTTCCTTTGGAGCATATCACTATGTGTTATATTTTTGCCCATTGATTGATTCCCTGGCTTATGCACTAAAATGTAAGCTCTATGAGGACACGGACTTTGCTTTGTTCACTCTTCATCCCTAACACCTAGAATAGCACCTGGCACTTCATAGGCAGTAGGTTGTTTTTTATTTTTATTTTTTTCAATAACAAATGATGACCTCTTCCTTGATCTTCCTTACTAGATCAGATTCCCTATTTCAAGTTTCCATAAAATTTATTATGGTCTGTAAATATATTCTAATATTAGTGTACATATAAATGCATATATATATATATACACATACGCTATTATTATTTTTTCCACTCTATGTAATAAGGATCTCAATAGAGCAGCTTAAGTAAGACGAAGCTTTATTTCTCTTTGATGTAATTGTGTGCAGGCAGGCAGTCTCAGTCTAGCAGGGAAGCTGTGGTCCATGAGGTCATCCAGGAACACAAGCTCCTGTTCTCTTGTTACTCAACCACGTCTGGGGGCTTAGCCCTGCTGTGCATAGCCCTAGAGAGCCACCATGCCCACATACGTGCCCGTAGGAGAGGGAAAAGGAGAAGAGGGGCAAACCCTCCCCTCCTCGAAAAACCTGATAATTACCAGCTGCAAAGGAGTTTGGGAAGTGGGAGTTTGGGAAGTGTTGTGTTTATTCTGCCCAGAGAAAAATTAATTTATCATGGAAGAAGAGAGAAATTATGTTGAAAGACAAGTAGCAGGCTCTGCTTTTGTGTGATGATTTGATTAACGTTAATTAATGCTTTTCCCTCCCTCTGAACTGTTGAACACCTTACTGCTCTTCTTTCCAATTTATCCTCAGGCCGTAGAACAATGCCATCACACAGTAGTCACTCAATAAATACATAGCAAATTAATTATTTCATTGATGATGCAGGCCTTGAAATTTTTCAAGGAAGTGGAAGGTAGGAAGTTGAGTCTATTAGTCTAGGTGGGAGGAGAGGGAAGTTCCAGGTGGAAAATTGTTGAAAAGGATGAGGCAGGAAGAGCTGAGGAATTGCAGGCTATGCTAGAGGAAGAGGCCCAGGGTGGGAACCAACTGAGGAAGTTAGGGAAGAGGAGGTGACGGGGTCCTCTGCAGAGGCTCCCACGCTGTGCGCTGCCCAGATAACCCCTAAAGTCACCATTCTTCTGCGCTTACTTTCCATTATGATTTTCTCCCTTTCAATAAACAAACCCTGACTGGCACAAGCCCTGGGTCTTGCTCTTAGATTTATATATAACCCTTAGTTTTATGTAAACATCTGCAAACATCTTAGTTTATAGGCAAATATTCTTGTATTGTTGAAAGAAACATCCATTTCTCATGAAATTAAGCTTAATGTACAGGAAAAACACCTGATATTGGGTAAACAATTTTAAATACATTAAAAGGATTAAAAACGAGTGCTGTTGAATGTGATAAATACTTTCTATTAAAAGCAACATTTTGGGTTGGAAAAATCTTGCCTTTTATAATATCTTCACATAAAATAAATTGCATAGAGAAGTCACATATGAAACTTATAAAAACTTATTTTTCTTTGAGGACTTTATGTACCTTCAATAATAACAGCCGTGAGCAATGACACTAAAACAAAATGAAGCAAACACAACAATAAAACATCGGAGAATCTTCTAAAAATGGTGATATTAACTTGAACAGGAGAAAAAATGACAAAGACAAAGGGCATTTTAACTATCAGGCCTTTATCATGTCATCATCATAATAAGATTCAGTCAGCTTTGCCTAAGGTGGGAACAATTTCACATCTTACTTTGTCTCATGGTAAAAAAACCAAAACAAAACTGCAATGTGAAAAGGTCACTTTCACAACAAATTGTATCAAAGATGAAATGTGAACAACAATAATGCCAGGACTATTTTGCTAAAGCTTTCTGTGAATTCAAAGTAGCAGAATTTGTGACTAAAATTGTAGTTTACCCTGGCAGTATAATATAAATATTTGAATCCCAAATTCTAAAACAAACAAAAAATTAAATGGGGATTATAGTTCAGTTTAAATGTATTTTACCTAATTCTATTTATACTACAGGACCCATTTTTTATCACGTTTTCCATCTCAGTACCATATTTATATTTTATGAGTAGAAAATTAGTCTGGTGACAGATTATGATGGGTTTTGTAGAACATGTTAAATAATTTGAAATTCTGTTTGATAGGAAATAGTGAGCCATATAAAAATATTTAACAGGGGAATAAAATAATAGGATTTTAGTTTTAAAAGATTACTCTGTGACAGTGAGAAAGACTTATATGAGGTAACCATGTCATAGGAAGGGAGATTACTGACTAGGGAATTTGACATTTGAAATCACGTATATTCTTTCTCTATATGTTAATTTCTTTGCCAGACATGGATAATTCTTGAGGTGTTTTTTTTTTCTTTTTTCTTTTTATTGTCTTCAGATTGCCATTACTTTTCTGAGAGGGATTTTGAGCACTTGCTATTTTTACTTAAAGCCTTTGCTGTCCCAGTGACAGAGCTTCCAGGGATCAGGACTGAGGACAGAGTTGAGTCAATTATCATCACGCTGTGCTCAAAGTCCTTATTCCTCACCAACAACTAAAGCTTTGTTTTGGGTTAAGCATCTTGTGCCAGGCATCTTCCTATGTAGGATGGGTTTGTTTCTGAAAAGGTTTTCGGATTCCTGCTTACAGGCTTTTGTCTAGTTGCCCATCAGTTTGCCAGGCATGCCTGGGTATGCCTGGACCCCAGGAACTGATGCCTCTTTGGTTCTTTCTCAGGAGGCTCCTCAGCCTTGTAAATAGGATTCCGCCAGGCCTTTCAGCTTGCTATACATGCCTAAATTTACCTGGATCTCAGCAGTGAGCAGGAGTGTCTCAAACTGAGCTCTTTGCTGTATACAGCAGATATGGGAAAAATAAAATAAAACAATATTATTATCTTTGTAGAAAAATTAATTCTTATCTATGGGTTTTCATATATTTGATCTGCACAAGAACATTGTGAGGTACACAGGCAGGAATTTCTTATCATCCCATTTCAAAGCTGAAAAAATAGGTGCTTAGATGTGAAGTGAGTGGGAGAGACAAGGCTAGAAAGCAGCCTTCTGATGACTGAAATGGAAGATAATAGGAAACTAAACAGATTTTGCAGCTGCAAGAGCAAAGGAAGAGATATATGAAATGATATGGAGATAATTGATAACCAAGGGGACACCAGGAGCACAAGAGATGAAAGAGTCAAAGGAAATGAAAATATTGGAGGGGCAAGATCTTCGAGAAGGTGGGGTGGTAACACATAAAAGTAAAGAGTAATCCCTCCCCACCTGAAATCCAGAATTGATATGGGGTGTCTGGGGACAGAAATATAATGAAAAGACATACTTCTGAATTTGCTTTAAACAAATTACCAAAAAAAAAAAAGCTACCCACAAACAAAATAACTCACCACCACCACAACCAAAACCCAACCAAGGAGTATTTAAGAATATAATTTAGTTGAAAAAGATTTCTATCACATGTGACTGGGTTTGTAGAACTTTAGTGTTTCATTAATATGGCAATTAATCTGCTCTAAGATACCATATTAAATATAAAGTACACCATTGTTTTATGTGTCACTGAAAAAATTAAAAAGTTCTGCCAATAAGATATGGTAAGCCAGCAATTATAACATGTATCCTGATTTCAGAGGTGATAAAATATTTTTAAATGTGTGTCTCAGAAAAACTGAATGGCAAATATATATACATATAGTTTTATGTGAATAAGGAAAATCCATGTGCATTGGCTGGTGAACTTTATTGTATAAAAGACAATCTTTTCTAGCTGGCATAGGATAATGATCGCTTGCTTTGTGACAACCTGGATAAAAGATGAACTTGATAAACTGCCACAAGGAAAACATGGAACCTCAATTCTTTGAGTATTTCATTCCCAAGAAACATTTTATGAAAGTCACAACAAGAGACATATCCAACAGCATGTGATGTTTTAAACCTTTAAAAAAATTAAAAAAAATTTAAAAATATATTTATTTTTATTTTTTAAAGATACTTAGATTACATAAGTGTTACATAAAAAATAAAGGGGATTCCCATATGCCCCGTTCCCTACTCCTGCCACATTTTCCCACATTAACCACATCCTTCATTAGTGAGGTACATTCGTTACAACTGATGAATACATTTTTTTCTTTTTTTTTGTATTATGTTTCCCATTAATTTTGCAGACTTTCTTCGTTGCAATATTTCTATTAGGGAGTAGAAAAAACAAGTTTGCAAGTCCCTCAAATGTAAAAGGAAGTTTTCACTGGATAACATCATTGTTGAACACCTAAAGCATGAAAGAGAGAGCCAATGACCAGGTCATAAGCACAGAATTTAGCTGAGGAAGAGCCTCTGTTTGGGCTGACTCTTGAAATATGAGGTGGTCTTCAGCTTGCTTAGCTGAGTGTCTCTGGCTGGTGGTATTCCATCCACACCTGCTGTGACCTTAGGCTGGTGCTGTGTAGTTGGTTGTTGCTGTCCCTCGCCCGCAGCCCCAGCCCTAGAACGTTCATTCCAGCACTGGTCTCAGTGGAGCGGTCTTCAGTCAGCAGCCCCAGGGAGAAGCCCCACTTCTGTTCTTTGTTTCTAACTCTGTGTTTGAGTCCCACTTCTTCCTGCAACACCATGAATTTTAGATGATTATTTATAAATTATATAGTGTATCTGAAGCTAAAAAAAAAAAGCTCTAACTAAAAAGGAAAAAATTCAAACATCAGACTTCACCTAAATTGGAAACTATTGTCAGCCAATGATTACTTTAAGAAAGTGAAAATAGTAACCTCAGACTGGGAGAAGATATTTGCAATGCATACATCTGAGAAAGGTTGTCTTGTATCCAGAATAAATAAAGAATTACTATAACTCAAAAGGGGGAGGAAAACAGACAACCTAATTAACAAAATGGATGGTTTCACCAAAAAAGATATCCCAAGAGCCAATAAACAAACAGTAAACTGCTCAACCTTACTGTTTTTCAGGGAAGTGGAAATTAAAACTTCAGTGTTCCAATAAGATGCAACTAAACTTGTACTAGAATGGCTAAAACAAAAGACTGATAATACTGAACATTGGTGAGGGTGTGGAGCAACTGGAGCCCTCAGACGCTCCTGGTGGGAGCTTAAAATACTGCAACTACTTTGGAAAATTGTTTAGCCATTTCTAATAAAGCTGAAAATACTCTTACCTTTTGACCCAACAATTTCACTCCTAGATATGTACCCAAAATGAATGTATACACATGTGCACCAAAAACATATACATGAATTTTCATAGTAGCATTTGTTAATAGTCTCAAACTGAAAACAATCCAAGTCATTTAACCATAAATGGGTAAATGAATGCTAGTATATTTGTGCAATGGAATAATATGCATGCACCATTGAGAGCAAACGAATTACTGCCATACATGAGAGCATGGTTCAATCTCACAAACTTAATTTTGAGGGAAGAGACTCAACAAATACATGTTGTAAGACCCTGTTTATGGGGAGTCCAAAAATAGGCAAAATTAATCTATGGTGGTAGAACTCAAGGTAATGCTTACTTCTTGTGGGACTGTTAATGACTTGGATGCTGAAGGAGGATTTTTTGGGGGAACTGGTAATATTCTATGTTTTGGTCTTGATAGTGATTGTATGAATGTGTTCACTTTTTATTTCTCTTATACTTCAATATAACATTTTAAAAACTAATTAGATTCTACATTAGTGGGTGACAATTTATCTTTAATATTCTCAGAGGAAATGTCAAATCTAAACTGAGGATTAATAATGGAAATATTATTCACCTTCAGTTTTACCTTTAAAGAAAATATATGAAATGCTTTTGAATGTGAGAAAATAAATTAGATTAAAATATATGATTAAATTGCAATTAGAATCTGAAGATTAACCATCTAGCCACCATATAAATCAAGGTAGTGAGTTTGATTATTTGAAGAAAAACAATCTAGACATAATGAACCTTGAGAAAGTAAAATGTCAGAAATGATTACAAGCCTAGATTTAGAACTCTGCAAAATATGTGGAGTGAGACACTTTTTTTCTTATTCCCACCTGAGGGTGGAGTTGCTTAGTTTCTTTATTTGTTTTAAATATAAGGTACAGTTGTACTTGAAAGATGCTATGAACCATATCCATGTTTAAACTGATTTTTGAATACCAATCTGGTAAAATAGTTCCCCTTTATGTGTTGTATGGGAAATAAATGGAATGCAAAAACCTTTTTCCAGAAATGGAAGGCAATGTCCTTTGTTCTGTAGTCCCAGCACTGTGGTAGACTGACTCTTCTCTGGATAATAGTCTTTGGCTATTTCATCAATATGCGAGGATGACCTATACCATGGTAACAGTTAGAGATTAGTTATTGATACTGGAAAACTGAAGTACAAACTATGTCAGATATTTTACTCACAGCATGCACTAAAGTAATAAAAGCAAGTATTGCAGAGAAATCAAGAAGAGGGAAAGAATTTTGATTCTTTATAAGTGCACATAACAATTGTTTTTTAAATGTCTAATTAAAAATGTCTGTGAAAACGTTTTGTAGTTGATGAAAATAGTCTGTGATTTGTGATTATGAGAAGCTATTATTTATGTCTATTGATCTCTGAACCAGAGAGGGTGAGGGAGGGAATAAGGGAGGAAGAGAGAGAAGGAGGGAGGGAGGGAGGGAGGGAGAGAGAGAGAGAGAGGGAAAGAATATGCCAAAGATCTTTGTGGAATTCAGTAAGTGCTATTTATCCTTGAGAATCCCACTTGAATCCTTGTGGGAGACAAGGGTGATTATAGTATAAGCCTTCCATATTAGAGCATAGTATTTATTCTATAAAGTGCAATATAGAGGAACCAAATTAACCTTTGTGTATTGAAACATATGGCAAAATCATCATGCCTTAAAAGCAGTGTTTTATAGCAGACAACAGTTTTAGAACGTGAACACATTTCCTGATCAAACAGATCAAAGCTTTTAGGCATAATCTCTGTTTTCATTCATTCATGCTGAACATTGTCAATTAAACCAGACAGTTCCTTTCCAGGTGCTTTCAGTTTGTCTTTGATTGATGTTTTAATTATACTTCTTTCCAATTTCCCTAATACTTAGGTGGTGTTTGTACTTTTCCTTTAAAATGTATCATTTTCATTGTAGAGTTTAAGAGCTGCTATGCAAAGAAAAGG